>PVKC010002159.1:0-45008 GCA_004027635.1 Crocidura indochinensis | reverse complement strand
TTCCTTCTTTCTTTGTTTCTTTCTTTCTTTCTTTCTTTCTTTCTTTCTTTCTTTCTTTCTTTCTTTCTTTCTTTCTTTCTTTCTTTCTTTCTTTCTTTCTTTCTTTCTTTCTTTCTTTCTTTCTTTCTTTCTTTCTTTTCTTTCTTTCTCACTTCTCTGTTCTTAACCCCTGTTTAGTATTTCCAGTCTATGCAATCATTAGGTTTTTTTTATATAAAATCTTCATTTAGCACTATGATTACAAGTATGATTGTAGTTGGGTTTCAGTCATAAACAAAACACCCTCCTTCGCCAGTGAAACAGTTCCATCACCAATGCTCTCCCTCTCTCCTCCTCCACGAATACTTGTATTCGAGACAGGCATTCTACTTCTCTCACTCATTATCATTGCCATGCTAGCTGTTAGCGTAGTTATTTCCCTAACTGTATTCACCACTCTTTGTGGTGAGCTTCATATTGTGAGCTAGTCTTTCTGGGCCTCATCTCTATTGTCTCTGGCAATTATTACAACAATGTCTTTAATTTTTCTTCAAACCCATAGATGAGTGACACTATTCTGTTTCTATCTCTCTCCCTCTGACTTATTTCACTCAGTATGATAGATTCCATGTACATCCATGTATCAGAAAGGTTCATGACTTCATCTCTTCTGACAGCTCATAATATTCCATTGTGTATTTGTACCATAGTTTCTTTAGCCATTCATCTGTTGAAGAGCATCATGATTGTTTCCAGAATCTGGCTACTGTAAATAGTTCCACAATGAATATAGGTGCAAAGAAGGAATTTTTTGAATTGTATATTTGTGTTCCTAGGGTATATCCCTAGGAATTATATAGCTGGATCATATGGGGGCTTAATTTCCAGTTTTTTTAGGAATATTCATATTGTTTCTTTGATTTTTACATTCTACATATGAGACAGATCAACCTGTAAATTGAAGAATTTTGTGAAGCATCTACTCTTTAAACTACACTCAGCATGATATTCTGCAGATACCCCCATATGTACAGACACAGTATATGTAGTAAATCACTGATTTTTCATTTCTTAAAGTCAAGTATATTTCATTGTATATTTATATAATAAATATTAGTATTTCAAATAGAACTTAATTATACACATATGATATATATACACATTGAGTTTAATTCAGGTATATATTCTTCGACAGTTGTGTTTATCCAAATAAATTGTTCTAGAATAATAGTTACTATTTATACTGTCTTGTAAGGTTTGTGAATTTAAAATGATAAATCAAGACATTATGGAACTAAATACCAAACAAGTTATTTCTTTGAAATAAAATTATATTAGCAGAATAATAAATCTGATAAAGTAGAAAGAGTAAAGTACAAAGTGTAGAGATAAATTTTGGTTTGTTTCACGTTGATTGGTTAGTAACAGTTGGGTGCCTACAATACATTAAGCTTTATAAAAAAAGTAGAAATGTCTGGGCCCACAGAATGTATGTTATTGACCCAAGAAAAGCTTCATTGAAGAGGAGACGCTATAACAGAGAAAGACAAACTGGCTAATTATAGTTACTGCTAGAACTGTAGATTCGCTGGGAAGAAAGTTGGGAATTAAGGGAGAAAGTTAAAACATTACAAATAATGCAGATTCCTTCTTATCAGAACTTTAGGCTGCAAGGCCAAACAAGAGAATGAACTTAGTGAGCTATACAATGGAAGATTCAAAATGATGCGTAACATTTGTTTTTAAAATGAAGATTCGAAGATCAAAGGCAAAGGAGGAATTATAGTTTTTCTCTAGTAATATTTTCATCAAGAAGGGGGAATAAAAACAAGAAAAAAATTTGTTTAAAATGCAACAAAATTACAAATATTGAGAGACTATTGTAGAGTAAAAAATAACTAGTGAAGTTGAATACATAAAATTATTAAAAATTATATCTGACACTCAATATATATTCAATAACGAATATGGGGAAATTCAGTGTGATGCTAAGTCTGTGTGTTTAAGGTTTATGCTTGTAACAAAGATAAATAAATCTCCTATCTCTGACCTTAAGTGTTTAAAATACCAGTCACAATAATAATCCATAAATGTAAAATTAAATAGCCCATGCCATGGTAATTCAATATTTGTCATCTTATAATTCATAATATAACAGAATAAATTGGCTTTCCAATGTGTCCATTTAGGTTTTCATTTCATATTTTGAAATGAAAAATCTAATAAATATTAAGTTTTATTTTAATTTGATCGCCTTTAATATTTACTATAAAAGATACATAATATAAAAGGTTGTTTCAGAAAAATGTCATATGCTGTGTTGAAGGTCAATGTATCTTCTACACGTAACTTGTTTTTGGTGTTTTTTTTTTCTTTTTTTTTTGGTTTTTGGTTTTTGGGTCACACCTGGCGACGCTCAGGGGTTATTCCTGGCTATTCGCTCAGAGGTTGCTCCTGGCAGGCACGGGGGACCATATGGGGAACCTGGGGATCGAATCGCGGTCAGTCCTAGGTTAGCGCAGGCACTTTACCTTCAGCGCCACTGCCCGGCCCCTACTACATGTAACTTGTAATAGCAGTTTTTGCCTGTTCTTAAGAAGTTTGTGGTGAGAAATGATTTTAATAATATTTATCATTATATGCCAAATGAGTATTCTACGTTGTGATTTTCTTCCGCAATCTTAGGCATTGTTTTTAAACTAAACACAGAAAAGAAACATATCCATATAATCATGTTTTTTTAAATAAGCATTTAATCTATTGTTTGTGAATAACACTTATCAGGACTAAATGTAACAATTACATTTAGATAAAATTTTATTTTTTATCTGCATAAAATTTAGATAAAATTTGTTTTTAAATTTCTGTGCAAGAGGAACTGAGTTATGCACTTCCACTTACCAAAGTAATTTACTTCCATCAGTATTCTAAAGTGGTGTTTATTATTGTGTTAATTTAACAGATATACAAGATAAGGTACAGAAAAGTTAATTAGATGCATATATTATGCTCGACATTCCTTCATTTTTCTTTTTTTGGTGAAGAGTGCACACCGGTGATGTTCAGGGGTTACTCTGGCTTGGGGGACCATGTAGGACAACAGGGATCGTACTGCTGTCAGTTCTGGGTCAGCCCTGTGCAAGGCAAACACCCTTCCACTGTGCAATCACTCTGACCCTTACATTGCTTCTTCTTTTTTTTTTTTTTAACAAATTTAAAACTTACCCTTTCACATTTAAAAAAGTGTTTAGTTAAAGACATTGAAATAAATCCCAGAGATGAGGGCACAGGCACAAAGCATGGTGAGTACCATTAGAGAAATATCTGTGCTGAATTATAATAACAATGTCAGTGAATGAGGGATGTAGAAAGCTTGTCTCAAGTGCAGGCAATGGTGGGGAGGGAAGATATGAGTACATTGGTGAAGAGAAGGCTGAATGGTGAAGGGGGTGTTCTTGTTATGACTGAAACCCAACTACAATTATGTTTGTAATACCGGTGTTTAAATAAAGAAATCATTTAAAAGTCTTAAAATTAAAAAAGTATTTAGTAGAATGTTCTATATAAAAAAAAATAAGATGATTTTGCTTGTTTGACTCAGCTAGATGAGGGCTGATAGACGATATGGAGAGCCCGAATTAAATCTGATTCATTTGTGTGCAAGGCAAGCACCTAAACCTTTGTATGAATTTACAAGCTTGAAAAATGATATTTTCATTTCCTTATATGCTTAACTTATACTTAAAACAAAAATGGTATGTATAATTAATTAGTTGTAAAAATTATAAGTAGAAGCAACAAATAGCTCTAACCTAGCTCTCGGTCTACCATCTGTTCAACAAACAAGATATCCAATTCCAGAGGTCTGACTGAGACAACCGCAAATGAACGGGTCTTCCAGAAACATAACAAAAGACTCTGTCCCACGCTCCATCCTAGGAGCAACATAATGACCAAGAACACCAACTACAGAAGATGAAGTAAAACACACTGAAGAAGCAGAACTGCTAGAACCACAAAGAAAGCCTTCATCACAAGCTCCATTCCATCACAAGCTGCACAGTCACCAAGATCTCTAGATACAGAGGACTGATTTTACCATCCATGACGAAGCAGAAGTCTTCCATACATCACGAAAGCACCGAGCAGAGAGTAAAGGATCATGCAAGGAGTCTATAGTTAACCCCATGACAGTATACTGCAGGGATGGAGAAACCCTGTATCTCCTAGGCCAAGGGAATTCCCTCTATATTATCCCCAATAATTACTGTGCCTATGCAGGCGGAAAAGGAAAATAAAAAGCACAAAATAATCATTTTTTCCACATATATATTTATTTATTGATTGATTGATTGTTTGATGTCTTTATTTTGGTATAGATATTGAAGTGGATGTCTCCTTTTCTATTTTTATATTATTTTACCTTATCTTTCTCCTTCTTTTTGCACTCTGGCGTGATATGAATCCAGAACCGAGACTAATGTGTGGTGCTTTCTTAGTTGCTACAGGGCTCATTGGATATCAAATTTTTGTATTGTTATGGTGTTTCAATTACCTTTCTCATGTCCTCTCTCAAACTGAGGCAGATAGCAACTAGAAGGACTCCACCCATTCTCAGCATATTTTTTGATTAATTATTTTTTATTTTTATTTATTTTATTTTTTTATTATTATTTTGCTTAATCTTTATCCCATTCTATTGCTTTTCTCTCCTTCAAACAAAACCACATAACTTGATTTATCTAGGTTAGACTCTCAAATAGAGGGAAAAACAAGGGAGGGCACTAGGACCAAACAGATGTATGATCACTGATAGTAAGCTGGACAAAGAGGGGACCACCTACACTAGCAGCCTGGTGGGGGATTATGGGGAATATGGGTTGCAGAAAGGGAACGGGGAAGGGGGGAGGATAAATTTGGTGGTGGGTATTTCCATGATTTAATGTTAATATGTACCTAAAATACTAATGTGAAAGATATGTAAGCCACTATGATCAAAATAAAAAAATTATATAAAAAAACAAAAAATTATAAGTAGAATATAATTTGCATTTACAGAGAGAAAAATGAATAGTGTATATATATGTATATGTATTTTTATTTTAGAAAGTCAAATTAATTTTATCTTTAAGGCCTATTCAGTGAAATAAGAGTTATACATATCTCAGATGTATTTCTAGAAAACTTAAAAAAAACCTGAGCATGATATCTTTATTAATTTTAGAGTCAGAACGCCAAAGAGGAGCTGGATGACCATCAGGAAATTGCTAACAAAAGTAGTGGTGGTGACAGCAGCAGACGGAAAGTAAACCATCAGTGTATTGGAAATAATCAGAGATCATCCTACAGCTGGGAAATCAGCAAGAAATGAAGATAAGACTTTCTTCTCATTAAATCTATAATTAAGGTTTCATTCTGTTTTGTTGGAATCCCACTGTGTTGATGGGTAATACCCACTTTGTACTGGAGTGAGGGAATCCTACAAATATCAAGTGATAAGCTAATCAAAGCAGTGTATGAAGATAAGGCAAGGCTGAGAAAAAGACTCAAATTAGAATGAAATAGTTCTCTATCATAATTGCATGCAGTGCCTAAAGGGTGTAGAAAACATGAGAACTTCTCTTTGTGAATAAAAATTTAATGGCAATCATCAAAGTCAGAATTGGTTCTTCAATCTTTACAAAACCATATCACTGGCATACACAAAATGTAGCACTTAAATTGCATTATAACTTTTATTGAGACCATAATCATATCATAAAGTCCAATCTAGCGCATACTTTCCAAGTATTTAAATGTAATTGTCAATTCAAGATGATTTATTATTAAAAATTATTTCCCTGTTATATTGGCATTTGAGTGTGACCATGCATCCAAATATTTTCAGGTTTCTTTAATTTCCTATCTTTATCTGCACCAAATAATTAAGTGTTATGCGTAATTATCTATATTCTATCAACATATACAATCTTTTGATGAAAGAATTTCTGAAATTCATGAATTTTGGCAGAGGTTACTTGGATTTGTATACCCATAAATTTCCTCTTTCAGACTTAGAATTATGCCCTACTTTCATTTGCCAGAAATAAATGCACCAACCCTGACCTTTCATATCATAAAAAACAAGAACTATGTGGACTTGTAAGCTTTTGGAAATACTTAAAATCACTCTTGAAAAAAAGTGATTAATTTTAAAATAGCTTAGAATTTATTATTTTTAAATTTACTATATATCATTCTTATCTTATAAAATATACAAATAAATTACTATATGTAAATGAGATGGAAAAATTCTATGTTTAAGTCAGCTGTAACAATCAATAGCTTGAGAGAAAAGAATTATATTTATTTTATCACTTTTACATCGATTTAAAATAATTTTAGACAGCTAGTTCTTAAACTCAATATTTTCAAAGATATGTAAATTTGTATTATTTTGTTAGAGGAGAAAGACTCAAGAAGCACAAAGTCTGGGGCCCCAGATAAAGCATGGAGGTAGGGCATTTTCCTTGCATGTAGAAGAATGGTGGCTCAAATCCCGGCATCCCATATGGTTCACCGAGCCTGCCAGTAGCAATTTCTGAGCTTAGAGCTAGGAGTAACCCCTAAATACTGCCAGGTGTGACCCCTGTCCCCCCAAAAAGAAGCATAAAATCTGAATTTTATTGAAAATTTGTGACTCAGTATTTAATGTTTAATAACTATCTTCAAGAGATATTCCATCAAAAAGTATTTTCACACCTCAAGATGGAATACAAATAATACATCTACCATTACATGGATGGAAATGCTTTTAACTGGCAAAAGAACTACACAAACACTAATATCAAGAATGTAGTAGATGGGAGCCGGGAGGTGGCACAGAAGGTAAGGTGTCTGCTGCCTTGCCTGCGCTAGCCTAGGACGGACCACGGTTCGATCCCCCGGTTCCCATATGGTCCCCTGTGCCTGCCAGGAGCGACTTTTGAGCGCATAAACAGGAGTAACCCCTGAGCGTCACTGGGTGTGGCCCAAAAATAAAAAAAATGTAGTAGATATTTGATACATTTTTAAATATATGTCTATTGCTTTGAAGAGCTAACACCATTGCTTTCTCAGAGATGGGATCCCAATTATCATGTAAGATTTTCAAAAGTCAAAAAAAAGAACAAACCAAGGAATGATTACACCATACTTTAGAATAAATATTTTTAGTTTTAGAATAAATTATTTGAAAGAAAACAAATACACAGATGATCTAAATCATTATTGTGCCCTTTAGTGAAAGCTGTCAGAATTAGTACACTCATATTTCAAAATATATTCCAGAACTAGGCTTCTCAAAATTGAATGTCCTTAGGGCCAGATTAATACACAGTGGTAAGGTGTTTGCCATGCATGTGGTCAACCCAGAAGGACTTGATTTGAATTTCAGCATCCCCTATGGTCCCCTGAGTCTGCAAGGGACAACTGAGTGCAGAACCAGGAGTAACCCATCGCCATTGGGTGTGACCCAAAAACCAAAGGAAAAAAATCAAATGTCCTCATGTCATAAAAGGAATATCCTTACATTTAGACTATGATGTAGGAAGTTTAGGATGCTGTCTGAGAATTTTCTGTTAGTAATATGTGATCTCAATATTTCTAGCCTTCATGTTTCAGTCGAAATAGCTAGGATTTAAAGCAATAGAGACATATCCTCCAAAATTATAATACACATTAATATTACTGCATTTAAACTATTCATAAATTTAGTTCTATTAGATTCATTTCACTGTGTGCTAACTCCTACTTTTTTATACTCATGATGGCATATATCTATTTTATTTCACAATAAGAACTTTAAGATAGTTTTTTTTTTTTTTTTTACCTTTCTTTAAACACCTTGATTACAAACATGATTGTAGTTGGGTTTTGGTAATATAAAGAACACCAACCATCACCCATGCAACATTCCTATCACCAATGCCCTAAATATAGCTCCAGAGAGAAAGAGGGAGAAGAAATAAACAGATACTTCTTCAAAGAAGAAAAACAAATGGCCAAAAAAAAAAAAAAAGAAATGTTCCACATCACTAATCATCAGGGAGATGCAAATTAATACAACAATGAGATACCATCTCACACCACAGACTGCCACACATTACAAAGAAGAAGAATAATCAGTACTTGTGGGGATGTGGAGAGAAAGAAACTCTTTTTTTTTTCTTGATTTTTGGGTCACACCCGGCAGTGCTCAGGGGTTACTCCTGGCTCCATGCTCAGAAATTGCTCCTGGCAGGCACGGGGGACCATATGGGGCACCGGGATTCGAACTGATGACCTTCTGCATGAAAGGCAAACGCCTTACCTCCATGCTATCTCCCAGGCCCCATAGAGAAAGAAACTATTATTTCCTGCTGGTGGGAATGCTATTCAGTCCAGCCTTTATGGAAAACAATATGGAGATTCCTCCAAAAATCAGAAATTGAGCTCCCATACGATCCAGCAATATCACTCGTAGGGATATACCCTAGCAACACAAAAATGCAATTAAAATAATCCCTTTCTTACACCGATATTCATTGCAGAAGATGACCTTCAACAGATGAATGGCTAAAGAAACTGTGGTCCATATACACAATGGAATATTATGCAGCCATCAGGAGAGATGAAGTCATGAAATTTTCCTATACATGGATGTACATAAGTCAGAGAGAGATAGAAACCAAATACTATCACTGCTTTATGGGTTTTAAGAAAATAAAAGACATTTTGGTAATAATTCTCAAATACAATAGAGATGAGGGTTGGAAGGTTCAGCTCATGCTATGAAACTTACCACAAGAGTGGTGAGTGCAGTAAGAGAAATAACTACACTGACAACTATCATAACAATATGAATAAATGAGGGAAGTAGAAAGTGTCTCAAATACAGGCGGGGGTATGTGAAGAGGAGGGAGATTTAGCTCCTACTTTGGTTAGGCAAGATTATAAGACATTATTATCACAGCAAACAGAGCCCGGCTCTGCTATAGTGCAAAGGGTAATATTTGGGATACAATTTCCTTAACCATTTGATCCACTGTTTCCACATATTTCTACCTGACACCAGCAGGTTAATCTCTTCTCTCTTTTGCATGTAAGGATAATATGAACTATCCCCGCATGAGACACAATTGTAGCTATGATGGAAGGAGAAAAATGGGTTTTCAGGGAGTTATGTTCTTTTTAAAGGAGGAATTTGATAACATGAATAACAGTTTCAAATCATGAGGAAAGAGAGAGGGTCCGATGATGCCCAATGAGAGAATGACTAAGAGCCCGCCTAGCTCCTCTCGCAGGAAGAGTGAAGTGATATTAATCAGCACACTATTGTATTCAAAGTGGGTTCTCTCAGGAGAAGAGCTGCACATCTGTCCTACTCACACTTCAAAGAGGCTCAACAGCTGAAAATGCTTGTGTCAAATCTCTATCAGCCTTTTTCTCCTTGCTTTCCTTTCCTGATTCATTTGCTATTCTGTAGGGTGTTTAGCAATAAGCCCTTCATCTGATTTACATTTCAAACCTATTGTTGGTCTGTGCTGGCTTAAATGAACTAATCATCATTAGAACTTCAAAACCTGTCTGGCTATGCCTGGCAGAAAAGGGGGTGGGAGAAGGTAGAGAAGAAAAGGAAATGAAAACAAGCCTGACTCATTAAATAAGTCATTCTTTAATGGTTGGTCAATATGGGGGAAAAAAAGGCAGAATCCTAAGTACTTCAATCATTAATCAAGTCATGTTCTCAGGAACTAGGGAGGCAAAGTGAGAATTTAGCAAAATAAACAAACAAATAAATAAATAAATAAAATTTAGTAACAAAGTAGAGAGGTTTTCCTTAGAAAAAGAGAAAAAGTCTGATGTCAGATTCGTTTCCTTTAAATTCCTTTTTACCGTGAAAAAAAAATAGTTTCTGACTGATTTCAAAGAAAACTGTCCTTTCTATTTTATTCATCCATATAAAATTATATTCTCCAATGATAGGAGTGGGTCATTTTTCTATTCCACAACTGGACTGAAATTGTACTGCTTTGTATATTTTATATAATATTATACAAAGTAGTTGAAACTTTTGCCTTACTGTGCTACTTAGCTTTACTTAATGCAACAATCTGACTTCAATTCAGGTTATATGTAAAGGAAACTTTTCTCCATTAGGTTTTGCAAGTGCGGTGTATAGATCAGAAGGTAAAAGATAATTGGCAATTGAGTTTAGAAATGTTATAAAATACAAAATATAATCCAAATATACAAATTATCTTGTCACCAGAACTTTTGTCAGTCTTAAAGCTTTAAGGAGTTTTGGAATCCAACTCTTTGGTATGGAGAAACTGAGTCCCAAAATCTTAGTAAGACTGAATGATACAAGAAAGATTGATTTTATTTTAATTTTTTTTTAGTTTGGGGCCACACCTCGTGATACTCAGGGGTTACTCCTGTTATGTGCTCAAAAATCACTCCTGGCTTGGGGGACCATATGGGATGCGGGGGTGGGGGGAATCGAGCCGCAGTCCATCCGA
The DNA here is from genome assembly GCA_004027635.1 of Crocidura indochinensis. NCBI lineage: Eukaryota > Metazoa > Chordata > Mammalia > Eulipotyphla > Soricidae > Crocidura > Crocidura indochinensis. The sequence continues at coordinate 34,509 of PVKC010002159.1, read as the reverse complement.
GGTTAGCATGTGCAAGGCTTGTGCCACCACTCTGTCCCCAAGGAAGACTGATACATTAATGTGTCAGTACCCTAAAGTAATACCATGAAAGAAATCTACCAAAAGTTCAAAACTGTTTTCTTTGACACTACCTTAGTAATGAATTCTCACATACTAAGAAAGTCAAGGAACTTTGTAAAAATAATAGCGGATAAGATTAAAACAAAATAAAGAAGGACTTTTGCAAACCAGTGTAAATGCTTCAATTCCAACTTTGGAATGTGAGATTATTTATTTTATAAGGTATCTTCTCTTTCTGTCTTTCATTTTTTTATTGTGGAACAATGTATTCTCTTCTGAATAATTTTTTGTTGGAATAGTATAGGAATTGATTTAAGAAGCCTGGACAAAGTCAAAGACTTTCCTATACCTGTGAAGAACAGATCTACAATCCAGTCTTGAGAACTTGTGTAATTCAAACTGACTGGTGCCGTTTGACAGCAGTTTTGTGGTGCTGGTAGATAAGGAGTGACCATGCCATGCAGTGCTACACAGATTGTATCAGTCCAAATTCCCCTGGGCTGATCTCTCTGGCTAGATTGAGGTAAACTAAGCAGGGGAACAACAGCATTTCCTGTTGTGATAACAACCTCCCCATTCTTTGATCCTGCAGATTTACAACTGACAACAAAAAGACTATGTAGGGATGACAAAAATGTGACAAGGATCCACAGAGCTGAAAGGCAGATAATGGTAAAGCAAAGGAGCAACAAGAATCCAAGAAACATCTACAATAAAGAAATATCCCTTATTCTTTTGCACTTGATTTATTTAAATATGAAGGAGTGTTTAGTGGTTCCACAATCTTCTAAAGGGTGAGTTTTTTTTATGCCTTTCACTACTGTTTGTATTGGAAAATAAAGATACAAGATATATTTATCAAGTTACAACTTAGTATCTTAACTGAAAAGCTTGATCTTTATAAATGAGAACTCCAAAATTAGAGAAATCATTTACTGGGGCTACTTAACATAGTAAATATACAGTCAGAAATACTAACAATTACCTGCCAATAATTTTTTGGTTTTGGGGGGGGGTACACAGGCTTATTCCTAGCTTTACTTTCAGCAATCACTTCTGGCAGTCTAACAGGAACATATGGGTTACCAGGTATTAAACTCAAGAGAGCTATATTAAAGGCAAGTGGCCTACATGCCATACTACCACATTGGCACCAATTATAATTTTTAGATGAATTCCTTCACTTGTGTTCAGTCAAAAAACATGTTTAGAATACATATTATTCAGTTTGAGTTTCCTAATCATGATGAAAATTGGTACACTGAGGCTCAAGATATGCCTATTAACACGACTCCTGGTGTCACCTGGAAAGCAGTAACAAATATATCACTTCTGCTTTACCCCAGATAAACTAAATAAGAATATGTATTATTAAGATAATTAGATGAGGGGGCCGGACGGTGGCGCTGGAGGTAAGTTGCCTGCCTTGCCTGCGCTAACCTAGGACGGACCACAGTTCGATCCCCCGGTTCCCCATATGGTCCCCTGTGCCTGCCAGGAGCGGCTTCTGAGCGAATAGCCAGGAGTAACCCCTGAGCGTCACTGGGTGTGGCACAAAAACCAAAAAAAAAAAAAAGATAATTAGATGTACGTCTGAGTTTGCTTTTTTTGCAAGTGGTTAACCAGTTGTACCAACACCACTTGTTGAAGAAGCTTTCCTTGCTCCATTTTGGATGGGGATGTGGAGAGAAAGGAACTCTTATTCCCTGCTGGTGAGAATGCCAGCTAATCCAGCCTTTATGGAAAACAATATGGAGATATCTCCAAAAACTGGAAATTGAGCTCCCATTTGATCCAGCTATTTCACTCCTAGGGATATACCTTAGGAACACAAAAATACAATATAAACTTCCCTTCCTCACACCAATATGCATTGCAGTGCTATTTACAATAGCCAGACTCTGGAAACAACCAAGATGGACTTCAACAAATGAATGGCTAAAGACACTGTGGTACATATACACACTGGAATATTATACAGTCATCAGGAAAGATGAACTCATGGAATTTTCCTATACATGGATGTACATGAAATTTATTATGTTGAGTGAAATAAGTCAAAGGGAGAGACAGAGAATAGTCTCACACATCTAAGGGTTTTAAGAAAAATTAAAGACAGTACTGTAATAAGATCCAGAGACAATAGAGTTAAGGGCTGGGAGTGTTGGAAGAACTGCTCACAGTTTGAAGCTCATCACAAAGAGTGGTGAATTCTGTTAGGGAAATAACTACATTACCAACTAGCGTGGCAATGTTAAAGAATGAGAGAAGTAGAATGCCTGTTGCAATACAAGCAGGGGTGTGGGAGAGGGCATTGGTGGTGGAAATGTTGCATTGGTGAAGAGAAGTATTCTGTTTATGACTGAAACCCAATTACGAACATGCTTGCAATTATGGTCCTTAAAGAAAGATTTATATTATAATAAAATAAAAATAATTAGTAAGCACACTAAGATTTTGGATATTGTGTTATGTAATTTAAAGGCAGTCTTCAAATGGTCTAAAAGTTTGTTTGGAAATTGTACTGTTTCTTTAAGAGCAGTACTAAAGTATAGCTTTTTAGTGTAAATGGTATGATGTGATATTAGACCAAAAGTAATTTCCCAAACTCATGAAGAAAGAAAGGAATTTGCCTGAAAATATATCCAGAATTAGAGGACAGAATCATGTTCCACTACTCTGAAGTGTGGTGATGGTTTTCAGGCAAGGGGAATATGGAATATATATTTATCATATTAAATATGCTCAGAAAAAGCCTGCCTGACTAGAGTGCAGGATGCATGCTATGAAAATGTGGAAAATCAGATGAAATGTGCGGCTCAGGTGCAGCAGAGAATTTATGTATTATAATAGAGAATTATATACTGTATCTAAATATGTTCTGTTTAGAAAGTCAAAAGTATAACTAGTTTTCTGAACATAATAAATGCATAGCAATGCATAGCATTTACAAAATTGATTATTTATACTGTACATACAGGAGTGAATATTATAGCTAGCCCCACAATGAGTAGATGAATTTCAAGTGGAAAAGCTTGGATGGCAGAACTATAAATATCCCTGGTGTGGGATCAGATGCCTTCAATAATATCTGTTTAAAAGAAGGCAGGCAAAGGCCCTAAAAACAATAATTACATATAAGAGACTAATATAGTCAAATCAGTGTATCACAATGACTATGCTGATTTCAATTTTCCTCAATTAAGCAGTTATTTCATTGAAATAAAGTTTCTAAAATTGCTGCTTAATGGCACTACTGAAAGTCTTTTCGATTCATTCAACTGAAATTCATGTTCTTGTTATGTATCCATATATACTCATGTGGAAGGAAGGAAGGAAGGAAGGAAGGAAGGAAGGAAGGAAGGAAGGAAGGAAGGAAAAGAGGAAGGGAGATAGAATGTGAAGGAGGAGAAGGAAAGATAGTGTAAAATGATCATGTTTTAATTGAGAAAGTATGTTTTCTTTTTTCAAGTGAAATAGCATACTGTAACAGCAAAATATTGACTCTTGAAATAACTCAAGTATGAAATACAGTACTGGGAATTTTTTATATTTATGATAGCTTATGATTTAAATTTCTTAATTTCCACTTTCAGTTTCTAATACATACATACCCTTAATCTCAAGTAAAATATTTGTAATAAATTCACATAGTTAAACTTTTTTATATTGGGAAGCCCTTTCTGTTGAAATGCATATTGTGAGGAGCTGAGTTCATGTTATTGGCATATACAGGTTTTATTCTATGCCACAGATGCTACTTTATTTTACATAAAATGTCATGTATTACATACTTGCTCATAATCTATTTGTTTACAGGAAAGTAATAATGAAATTATTTTTAAAAGAGAAAAGAAAAAAGGGTACAGTAACACGAAAATTTGTGAAAATATGTAACTCAAAATGAGTTCATTATTTCATTGTCAGAAGGTTTACTAAGTTATTGTTGCAAGTTGTTCATTTTATTATTTGTTTTGTTTCTGAACGTTAGGTGTTTTCAAACCCACATTTACATCTAAGTAAGTCGGTGTGCTTCTATTGAGATAAAACAATTGAAAAATTTGAGTTGATGTGCCATCCAAGAATTCCAACCTCTGTGCCTGATATTACGGTTTTTGTAAAGCATAGTTTAGCTGCCAGGGCTTCTGGAAGTATTAAAAAGTGTTTGTGTGAGTGTGTGTGTGTGTGGGAGGGGGGGTGCCTTCACTCACTCCAATAAAATCCTGGTGATGTTAGTCCACATACCCCAAAATACTGGCATATCTGCAGTTTGGGTTGGTTTGGCATGTCTGCAGAGATACTTAGTTGAGTGTTGAGGCTGGATCGTTGGTGAAGTGACACTTGTAGACAGTGGATACAATGGTGTGTCTTTGGCAGAGTGGAGACCTGGCACACCTCTCCTCTCAAGATTGCCAGTATATAGCTTTGCTATTAGTATACCCACGATTTTCAACAGCTTGTTTTACATATGTTTTGAGAACAAAGTGAGGTTATATTTATGGAGCTGGCTGAATGCAGCCATGGCGACTGCATTCAGGGGAAACATGGGACAAATTCTTATCAGAGTTTCTGGATCCATTTTTACTAGTGATCAGAGAATTTTCAAGTAATGCTGATATAGCCTAAAGCTACTGCTTGAAAACCTAGTCACGTGCTTCTCAATCATGCAGAAACATTATGAAATCCTCACTATAAAATTTTCTAAATAATCATATGAAATATATTAGATTCCACTTATATCTTTAAACTGAATAGTCTGCAATATTTTACATCTTCATAACTCTTACCCTCAGTCCACTAACTTGTCATGAACCTTAATAAAATCCATTTATAAGTATTTCATGTATTTCCTAACATAGTTTTATTTCTATATTGGGTTGTCAAGATTATGGTGAGTATATAATTAAACTGAGTCATTATTTCTCACATTAGAGAAAGCTTTTTAATACAAAATAAGAAACCTTGTTTGCTTGCAAATATACTGTATTTTTGCCATATTTTTCTTATCATGAAAAAAAATGAAATATTGACTGAACAACATTTGATGGCTTAATTTTCAGTTCATTTTAGGAAATAAAAACTTAGTGGGAAATAAGGCAAGTGAAGAGGGTAGTTAAAGGTATAAATTGGTATTTTGAGTGCCAACTAAATACTCAAACCTAGATAGGCACACTTCCATAACATGACTACCAGTCAGCTGTAATTCAATGTAGGTATTTTCATTTTTTCTTTTACTGTGCTAAACCCATATATGTCCTGTCTTCTCTCTTTATATATGTGTATATAACTTTATATATATATATGTATATATATATAGATGATGGATATATTTTTGGCCTGGATGAACTGTAGTAGCCTATAGACATTTATAATTCTAACATGACAATAAGCTATATATAACACTTTATTTATACAGTATAGATAACATTACCATGACAAGGCAATCAATCGTGGACAAATTATCCTCAATTATAATGCTATAGAATGGTTATATAGAAAGTATAACCCATGCTTGTCTTATTTTAAGCTTAATTCCTTCCTCAAAAGACCATGGACAATATGGTCTTATTTTAATTTTATTTAGTTAATTAACTCACTAAATATGAGGTAAAGAGCATGTAAATATCAACCAATAAATATATAATGGCAGAACACAGGTAAAGATGACTACAGATCCAGGACATACAGAACTGAAATTTGTTTCTGACTCTTTTCATCACAGATTCTGAGTCTTCTAATAAAGCTCAGAGGATTTTACTTGCTGAAACAGAGGCAGGAGAGGGACATTTATAAGATCTCATAAAGGATGGGTTGGGGAATATCTAAGCTCTCTTACTCACTGCCCGGTGCACACCCTGAAATGTACTTATGGGTACTATTACAATTCTGGAGAACTGTCTGCTGTCCTAGAATTTTCTTAGTAATTTCCTTGTATTTTCCTGAATATTATGAATACTCATTCAATTTTCTGAATTAGTTAGCACAAAGAAAGTCAAAGAAAGCTAAATAGCTGCCATTAACAGGCAGCCTGCCAGCAATCTGAAAATAAAATCGCACACAGCACAATGTCTGAAGTCTAAAAGGAGAATTGCAAGCCAAAATTTCTTCATATAATTTGACTATCTAGCCAATCACAAATAGTTTTCAAGCAGACACATGATCTTTCACTTGAATATCACAGAGCCATTCTGATCTTATAGGTGCAGGGTGAAATCAAATTTTATTCTGCAGAAGGCAAGTTTACTTGTATTTCTCTCCTTATTTTACATTTATCACCTTTACTATAATGCATATTCATAGAATGTGTAACTATATTATAAGCAATGGTAATAAAGGGGCAGATATTTTTTTAGTAATTCTGCATTTATTCTCCTCTTGTTTTGAAAGCAACATGAGTGTGAGGGAGAGGAATAAAGAGCATAAATACCTCATAGAGACATATAAGAAATCTTTTCAGATGTTTGATATTGGCATGTTTTGTAGCAAAGGAATACGTGAGTTTGCATGGAATTTCCTCTTACTCTTTATAGAATTTAGTAAAACTTAACAGTTGGCTATTGAACTGAATTAATTTGCTTTTGACACAATTCATACAACACAGTGTGAAATAAAGAAGACACTGATTGAAATGTAACATGATGAACCTCTAGTTCCAATGGCTTCATAATAAATAATATTTCTGTGGACATAAAGGAAATTTCATTTGCGTGTGCTCAGAACATATGCAGGCCAGAGCTAGAACTTCAATTTATGAAATTAAATGGCAAGCTGAAGGGAAATCAAGTTAGAATTGTACAACTAATATTACCCCAAATCTTTTAAACCACAACTATAAATTCAAAGTACTACAGTTCAGAAAAGACTAGAAAGAAAATGACTGGGTAATTTCAATGAAACTTAGATCCAGCAACCTGAAGTGACCATAAACCACAGAAAAGTGTTTGGGATGGTAACTGTGAGCAAATGAGCTTGGCAATCAAGACTGACAGATTGGGCAGATGGTTAACATCATTCAAGTAGATGTCATATTTTGATTAGGATTATTTTATAATACCCTTGATAGTGCTTTAAATTCTATAACAGAGACAGATTTTGTATTAGGCTCATACTTGCCACTTTTAATTAATAAAATAATAGATAATTTAGAAAAAGCAGAAGTTTTTTAGTTGCTATATGGACTTTTAAAAGCTATTGTCAGAATGTTATAATAATATTTAAAAACTAACTCCAGATGGGAATTTAAACATATTTACTTAAAAATCTTATTTAATTTAACGTATTATTGCCTTTCTACAAATGTCACATTTTGAGTTAATGATTTCTTTTTTTTCATCTAATCATTTTTTACAAACTAAATTCTCACAGTTATTATAACAGCCAAAATTTTATAAATTTAACAACAACTTATTGAGTAATAATAGTAATAAAGGTATAGGACTAGAGAAATAATAGTAAAGGGATGGGAGTATAAAGAAATATAAGAAATAAATGAAACATTTTGGCCTTAAAGCAAATTGACCTAATTAAATATTCAAATTCTCCATTCTGTCTCTTGCTTCACTACAATGAAGATTAAAATTTATTATTCTATGTTTACAAAAAGGTTTATTTAAAGTTATACTGGTTTAATTTCTATCAAATATTATGCTTAGTGGCCAGAGTGCTAATACAGTGTGTAGATGCACTGCTTGTAGTTCACAATGGTTCCATTCCTTGTACCTAATGGTTTCCCAAACTCTGCTATGAGTGATCATTGATTGCAGAGCCAAGGTAGGCCCTTACCACTGACAGGTGTGGCCCCAAAACAAAACAAATGAACAAGCAAAAAATACAGAACTATATTTTTTACCTACCGCCCACTCTTGTTTCCACAAAAATAAATACTTTATTTTCTTTTTAACCTTTGGGTCATACCCAGTGGCACTCAGGGATTACTTCTGGCTTTTTGCGCCCAGAAATCGCTTCTGGTAGGCTCGGGGGACCATTATGGGATGTCAGAATTCGGACCTCCATCCGTCCTGGGTCAGCTCCATGAAAGGCAAACACCCTTCCATTGTGCTCCAGCCAAATCACAAAAGTTATTAAGCTTAGTTTTATCTTCTACTTTATCATACCTTGAAAATTACTTTTGACCATTCTATATCAACTAGTATTACTCAATTATTCTAATCAAGTCAATTCTAATTATATAAGAACCAGATTCATTTTTTACAACAAAGGTTGATGTTTTTTTTGTGGATTAAAATCCATTATGTGTTACTTGGTAGTACTCCACTGTTCCCTTATCATTGCCAGATAGAAGGCAAGGGAAAACAAAATCAAAACAATGCACACTCTGAGTTTTAAATTTTTCTTTTTAATATAGCACTGATATACATTTCCCTGATCTGAGCAAGTCACATGGCCAAGACCTATAAAAATAGTCAAATAAAATACAATCTTTTCACTAAAAGCCTAATTCTCCATGTAATCATTCTCATCTAACTGCTATCTCAAAGACCAAATATTAGATTTTATCTTTAAAAAAATATAGATCACCCACGTCAGCCTTGATGATAGGAAAACTCCAGGAAACTCTTTGACCAAGAATTTGAACCTAATTGTACTTTATTTAGGGTGATGGGAGTTTAGAATACTGTGGGATGGCTGGGCATGTTATGAACTCACAATAATGAATAAAGTAAATATGAATTCTAATATTTGCTGTCTCCCTAAATCAATTTTTCCATTTCAATTATCAACAACTTCTCTAATATTAACTAGCAATTTATATGTGTATAATCTTTAACTGCAAAATTTATTTCACACAATATTTTAAAATAATTTATTTGTATACTTAGAGAGTGTGTTCTTTGATGGCAGGTAGTATTCTTGAATGATTATAGATACAGTTAGTTTACAGAACTAATAGGAGTGCATATCCTTTGATATTTCATGTTAATTGGTTTAAAAATAAAAGAAGATGCTTGAGCCATAGTACTGCAGCTAGTGATCTTGCTTTGCACATGTGGCCAAACTAGCTTCAACCAAGGAACAGCATGTGTCCCTAGAGCCCCACCAGGAGTGATTCATAAGCACAGAGCCAGGAGCAAACACAGCCAGCTGGGTACTGTTAGGCCTATCCCAATCTACCTTCCCAGAATAAATTAATTAAATTAAAAAATAAAAAGCAAAACAAACCAAGCATAAAATGCTTCCTGAGGAAAAAAAGAGACATGGATCTTTAAAATGACTCCTTGGCATGCAGCCCTCAGGTTTAGTCCCCAGCATCACATTGGTCCCACAGGCATAGTTTTGATGCCTGAGAGAAGAGACAGAAGTATATCCTGTGCACGAGTGATTGTGGCTGAGAACAAATACACAAACAAAAACCTCTACAAACTCTATGTATTCCCTAAACAAGGAAAGTAAAGCTAGGACCTTGTCTTCAAGTACTTTACAACTTGGAAACGCATTCTAACACATAGTAAAAGCATGCCACATATATATTATATAAATGTTATATATTATATATAGTTTTAAAATAAAGACAATAATACATATAACAGTATCTAGAAATTTTATGGTTGCTATAATTTTAGTAATAATGGAGGCTGTAGGTTTCCCTTTCAGGACTATATAGGAATAGGGGTAAATCCCAAGTTATGTAAACAGTAGTTTAGGGAATAAGTAGGTTGAGCTGAAGTTGAAAAAGCCACAAAAGCTACAGATAGCTTTAGCCTATAATATAATCAAATAAAGGTAACTTAGGTATACTTATTTTACATTAGATTTGAAATTATAATTTCAAGTCATTTTAGTATGACTATAATTCACTAGAATGTAACCAAAATGAGAGTATGCAGATACTTGTATATTATATACTTAAACAGTTTTTTGAGAATTGTTGAATTCATTTATTTTATGGTTGTGATACTTCTGAGGTAATTCAATATGACCTGATAAATATGTTTTGACCATATGTGCCTCAGAAATAACAGACAATAAAGAAACTGGTATGTCTTATTATCATTAGGCAGATATGCTCTAACATTAGTACTATACAGATCCAGTTACTAACAATTGACTAAATACATTATGTGTTTTTAAGTCTTTGAAATAATTTCATTAGTCAAAAAATTAGGCATATGTTTCTCTTAAAAAGAGAAATGAGTGAGAGCAAATTTCCTCAGGAGATTGGTAAATTCTCAGGAAGCAATTTATCTTGAGATTAGAGGTCTGGCTTTAACCAAGATCCTAAAGACAGTTATTGCAACTTTATGGCCCATATAAAATGAACTATCATTATCAGTTTAGATGCTCACTTCAGCAGACTGTCACCATAATATAGGTTTGGATAGCCCAAATGGATATGTGAACAAATGTCAGCCTGCAGAGATTATATGCTATATTGAAGAGCAATCTTGCTTGAGAATCAAGAGAGTTTGCTTCTCAAAAAATTTAAAAAAAAACAACAATAACTCTGTCTTTACTCTAAAGCAACATGTGTGTCTTCTCTCTGAGCAGGATGATCAGGGAGTGTTGAGAGGATTCTATGTAAAAATTCACTGAACACTTTAATTATGGATAGGAAAGTGATTTGCTGCATAAACCAACTTTTTTTCTTATCCTGTTCAATAAAATAATCTGTTTTAGATTTTAGTCTGTATTTTACTAATTTCTATTCTTTAAAAATAATCATATTTAACATTGCAAACAGGCAAACTAAAAATTATCCTTCAATCTAAAACAGAAAATTAAGGGTATTTATATAACCTTTTCTTTTCGATTTGCTTTGTTTACACTTTATGGTAAATTACCATAAAGTTGTCAAAATTGCCTGAATAATTTTGAGATGCTAAGGATCAGACCAGGTTTTTACATATTCAAGGCATTCAATTCAATGCCAAGCCATATGTCCTATGAGTAAAATAGACATTTAAATAAATAGAGATCAAGGGGATAGTAAGAGGGCAGGAGGCATGTATTCAATTGAACACTGTTTGATATTTGACACTAGATATTGTCCACTGTGCCTACTATTACTACTACTTTGTATAGAGCAGAATTACAACTTGAGCATCATGAGTGTGGCGCAAATACAACAAAATTAAATAAATAAGTTTTATGTGTTTAAAATATTTCTTATTTTTAAGTGGAGTAGAATGTGATAAATTTTATATTTCTACAATATAGAGCGATGTATAAGTTTTTAAAAGGCTCCCGATTGATAAGAGTAATCAGAAGTGTGTTGTCAACAGCCAAAGGTAAGCTAACAATCAAAACACTTCCTTTTCTTTTCTGGCTAATCTTTTATCATCCCAGTGCAAGCTTAAAGCTGATGCTCTTTTTAGAATAACTTTAATTTCAAATTATGAGAAAAAGTCTGAAATTTATATGAATATTTTAAAATTTACTTTAGGATTATAAACTTGGAGTTCGTAGGTTGAACAAGGAGACCAATATTAAATCCTAAGCCCTCAATTGACATCTTGACTTAAAGTTGGAGTCATTGAGGAAACAAGATCATTCACCTGTGACAGACATTGGTATCAGAAATAACTCTTGTTCTGAGCTTGCTACTGAAATGGTCTTTGCTATTTTTAGGACTTTCCTTCTTTTAGGTTTTGCATCATGGCAATGGACAACCAGAACTAGAAAGCTTCAGTGACTTTCAAAACCAAATAAGGATAGACCTAAATTTAGGCAACAATTGTTTCACTTTGGAGCCAATTAAATTCTCCTATTTTGTGAAGTTGTGTGCAGGCCTGGGAAAAGGAACACACTTAATTTCTATACTTATTTGCTTAAAATTTATGCCTTTGCTCATTAGATCTAGGTTCTTTTTAAGAATAAAGAAAAATAATAACAGTAATCAGAGCCAAATTTCTCTACCAAATACACAGTACTTTTAACACTACAGAGCAACAGTGGGGTAGAAGTTCCTTGGTGTGTCAAGAAAGAGAACATATTCATTACTTTTTCTAGATTTTTGTTATTGTTGCTATATTTTTCTAGTTCATTTGATTTATTTTTATTTCACAGACTACTGAAATGAATATGGTGGCTAAAAGAGTGGTATAGGGAAAGGGTCAGAGAATGACATAATTTGAAAGAGAGCTATAAACAAAATGTTTTGTTTGTTTGTTTGTTTGTTTGGGGGCCACACCGGTGATGCTCAGGGGTTATTCCTGGCTGTGTGTTCAGAATTCGCTTCTGGCTTGGGGTACTATATGGGACGCCAGGGATCAAACCGCGGTCCTTACTAGGTCACCTGCTTGCAAGGCAAATATCATATCAGCTGTGCCACTGCTTGGCTCCAACAATATGTTTTATTAACATTAAAACCACTTGTACAATATTGACAGATTTATTCAATTTGGATTGTTTCATATGACATTTGTAATATGAGGAATAAGGTATGGTATAAATTTGTTACCCCCCAAAAGCAGTAGAATCTACTGTGTACATAATATATTAGAATCAGATCCCCAAAATGATAACAGTACAAAAAAATTTTTTTTGCTCTGTTACAGGGAGTCTTCTCCCACATTCTCACCCTGCCTCATGAGAAGAATTTGTCTGGAGACTTCTCAGAGCATAACAGCAGACATCTGGTTCATCTTCCTGGATGATCTCCAATCCTTTTCCAATTTTGAAAGTCTCTGATTCATTTTTGTAATAACAAGGAATCTGCTATGTGTTAATAAAAACATCACTGTCTCCTTTGAACAGTTTTAATCATACACCTCACAATTAGTCTCCTTTGAATTACAGATGTGATTTATTTAGTTGTAAACACACTACAACATTCAGCACTTGAGACAGATTTACTCGTCAGTTCACAGGAATGAAGAAGTGGACTTTGATCCATTACCACCGTGCCAGAAATTGATTTTGGGGAAGGATATGTGATTATAGGATAGAATGTGAATGGGGATGGTTTGGGTCGACCTCAACCCTGATTCTTCATTTGTGTGTGGTGCAGTATGAGTGACACGGGGCGTGAGGAGAGCTTCATAAGATGTATAAAGAACTGATAGATTTATCGATCTGAGGAAGACTGTCTCCTTGACGGAGACATGCTGTCAAACAGTGGCAGGATGAGCTGCTAAAAGCCCTCCAGATTGATTACTCTACCTGGCACCTGATCCCCCATCACTGTGGCAGGTGAAGAGTGCTGGAAATGTACTCACAGCTGCATTAATAAGATAGGAGGAGAACAAATAGGAAAACGTGGGTCAGGCTTGGCTTGGCTTGGCGGAGGAAGAGGACTTCCCACTGCTCTGAATTCCATCCAAACACCAACTCTCTGAGTTGGCAAAACACATAAGCTGAAAATGAGATAAAGTAGTGAAGCTAGCTGATAGTGTGTGTGGCAGCAATAATACTCTGGCTTCTGATGTTCTTGATTTGTTTCTCAATATGTAAATACTGTTGCTGCTACTAAAATCTGACAATTCCTGTTTGAATTCTCATGTAATTTGGAACAATTTGGAAACAATGCTCTAAGAGACATATCAGACTTAGCAGAAGACTCCTTGTAAGCACAGTAGAGAAACTCCTAACCAGCCTCAGGTGTCCTACTATGGAGATCAACACATGAAGTAAAAAGACACACATGATGGCTCTAAGAAGTCTTTAACACAAACTTAACTTTTAATAGTCCAGTCTTGACCAAAGTTCAAACACCAGCTGATAGTCAGGGAAGACAGCTGGATAACACTGAGACTGTGGACAAAAGAAATAAGATTACTCTCTTTGTGGAAAGAAGTAAGCAAATTATCAGGGTGTTGACAGAAGATATTGATGCTATTATTTCTCTGAAGAAGAGTGTAATCTGTGACAGATAGAATCACACCCGTTTGAAAGGAGACAATCCAAATACTTGAAGGTGTTAAGAGAAAAATTAGCTAGATCCAAAAATAAAGAAAATGTGAATTTTTGAGAAAGCGTATGTACTCAAAAGGATGAAGTTTATATATACAAATTTTAAACATTTTTTAGTACTTTTAGTCCTCATATTTAGAAAAGATTTGTAGAAAGTGGGTCTGGAGATATTCAGAGAGCTCTTGGTGAAGTTATTTCATTTTCATGGACCTGAGCCCTAGAAAGATGAATGATTTTGTCCAGAAACACATTTTAAGTTAGTGGGGATTGATACAGCATTTTTGGCGCTCTCTCTCTCTCTCTCATATATATATATGTTTTGGGGCCACACCCGCAGAGCTCAGGGGTTACTCCTGGCCGTCTGCTCAGAAATAGCTTCTGGCAGGCACGGGGACCATATGGGACACCGGGATTCGAACCAACCACCTTTGGTCCTGGATCTTTTGCCGCTGTGCTAACTCTCCGGGCTCTTGGCTCTATATTATTATTCACACATAATCAACCTCTTTGTTAGTCTTCAGATCATAATCCAAGTATTCTTATCATCCCTCATTAAAAACAATAGCAATCAAGACCAAATAAATCAACAAAAATAAACAAATATAATAAATAAAACATTATCTTCAGCATAAATCATTTTACCTCTTTTACTTTTTGAATCACCAATTCATGTTTTTTGGGAGTAGGGTGTGTTAAGCTACATTTGAAAGTGTTCAGGAGCAACTTCTGACTCTAAGTTCAAGATTTATGCCTCATTATACTCAGGTGATGTGACCCTATGTAGTGTGGAGAATTAAACCATGACTGAGAATCTATCAGGAACTGAGAACTCCTGTATTATTTCTTTGGCCCAATGAATTCTAATGTTATATTACTAGACAGGGTGAACCTGAAATATATTTATAGTTTTCTTCTTTCGTCTTGGGAATAACAATACCCCATGAGGCACCAATCATCTTGCTAGAAAATGTGTCTTAACTTCCAGTACATTTGCCACTGATGGGATGGTATTGTATCAGATGATGCTGAAAGGAGGACATCAAAGTAAAGCTAATTTTCTAACTATATGGAAATGAAATATACCAAAGAGGAAAGGACAAAGTCCCTTTTAAAATGATATTTTGTGTTCAATACAGCCAAATCAAATTTCTGATGGTTATAATTTAGAGGAAACAATGGTTGTTTTAGTATTTATTTTTAAAGTATGGATATGAAGAGTTATACCTAAGGGGCAGTATAAGATGCCTGCCTCAAATACAGGCAGGGAGGGGAGGGATATGGGGAGCATTGGTTGTTGGAATATTGACTGGTGAAGGAGGGTATTGTTTTCTATAACTGAACAACAACTACAAACATGATTGTAATCATAATGCTTAAATAAGTATATTATATAAATGCTTTAAGATTATTACAAGACATATATGGATAGTAAAAAAATTTTAAGGTCAGATATATTCTCCAAAACTGCCCTAAGCATAGAACCGGGAATAAGTCCTGAGCATAGCTCAGAAGTTACTGAAAAAATGTGGCACATAGAACAGAATTATGACCTGTTTCTCATAATATGAATGTTTTGTTGCTGCTAGTTTGCTTCTTTTTTTTTTCTTTTTGCGTTGTTTTTATGATACTAGAAATTGAACCAGGTCACACACATACAATATTTTGCTTAATCACTGGGTCACATTCTAATCTGAAGCAGCCACTGCTTAAGGCAAAATCATCACTTGTTGATGTCTCTTTACCAATTTTATCAGATAGTTGGTTGGCTTGTGGTGATGAGGCTCTTGAGCTTTGAAGAACTCTTTCGTACCATATCCAATCTAATTATTGAGGCTGAATATTCCTATGAATCAGGAGGTTCCCACCATGTAGTACTCAGACACATTATAATCAGGATTAAGCCCAGGGCCTTAGATGTTCAAAAGATAGGACAGTAAGTATGGGACTTAAGGCTGGAGAGATTTGGAGAGATTTCACAGTGGTAGGGTGTTGCCTTGCACGTAGCTGATTCAGGACAAAAGGTAGTTTGAGTCTTGGCATCCAATAGGGCTTCCCGTGCCTGCCAGAAGCAATTTCTGAATGTAGAGCCAGGAGAAACTCCTGAGCACTGCCCAGTGTGACCCCCACCAAAATAAAAGTAGAAGACTTGTCTGTCTTGCAAGTAGCTGACTCAGGGTCAATCCCTGGTATGCAAAATGTCCCCCTGAGCTCACCAGAAGTGATTCCTGAGCACAAACCCAGGAGTAACCACTGATCCCACCTATTATGGACCCCAAAGTGAATAAAAAGATAAACTCAGGTTTTTTTACATGCCAGAAATATGCTTTAGCCTACTGTCTCTCAGGTTTGCATCGGATTTCAATAGGTTTCTTAGAAGGAAAGAAATATTAAATTGCTCTCAATTAACTATAAATTTATCATCTGTAAAATATATTTATGAATATTTTATATGCCATAGTAATATTAAAAGTACCCATAATATTTCATTAGAAAGCCATATATCTTTATATCACTCAGATACTACTGTGCTTAAAAATGTAATTAGGACTTTTTCCAATTTCAAATTATTTATATCTTCTAAATTTTATTTTCATCAAAGTAACTAACATTATTTTTAAATTCCAGAAGTAATTGATTTATTTTTATTTTGATATATTCTATTTTGAATAGCTAATTTATTAATATATGACTGATTTATAAAACTAAGGTCTGGATAGACAGTACAGTAGATAGAATAATTTTCTGTATATAGTCAATCTGGCTTTAAACCTTAGAACCACTATGGTTCCATTTCACTAAGATTTGTCCCTGTGTATAGAATGCGGAGAAGGTTCAAGCGAGACCATAAATAAAATAAAAATCTTACATATTAAATAATTGCAGCTTGATGAGCTTGGGGATTAGTATGGTCTATAAAAACACCATCACCCACTCCTTTTTGGACTGCTGGAGTGATTCACCGTTGTCCCCTGCGTCTCTCAAACCGAGAATGAGAGCCTCTAGAAGGACCCCGCCCATTTTCTGTGTTTTTGATTTTTACTCCAGTGTGTTACTTTTCCCTTCTTCAAACAAAACCATGTAACATGATCTATCTAGTTTCAACCCCCAATTACAAGAGGAAATAAGGGAGCTATCAAGTCCACACAGGTGTAAGACCACTGGGTAGCAAGTTAGGCATAGAGGAGATCACATACTCTTGCAGGCCTGGGACTGAGGGTGGTAGATATGGGAGGTAGGATGGAAACGGAGGTGTAGGGAGAACAATTTGATGAAGGGAATCCCCCTGATATTAAGTTATCATGTACCTAAAATATTATTGTCAACAAGAGCTTTCTTTACATGCAAAAATTAGGGGTGAGGGAAGGACAACTTTGGTGGTGGGAATTCCCCTGATTCAATATTAATATGTACTTAAAATATTGCTGTGAAAGATATGTAACCCACTTTGCTCAAAATAAAAAAAAATTAAAAATAAATAATAAAGGAAAAATTCACAGGAAAAAAAAAACAAAAAAAAAACACTGTCACCATATATGCTACAAAAAATCATTCACTATTGAAAAGTGATTCCACTTAGTAATTTTTTTTTACCTCTACTGGGAGCATGCAAGGCTTACTTCTGAATATGTACCCAATGAAAAGCCCTGTTGGGGCTCCAAGAACATATGGGATGCTGGTGAACCAACCCAGGTTGGCCTTGTGCTAGGCAAGTGCCCTCCCTATTATTTGTAGCATGGCCCCTTAATCTGCACTACTTAATAAGTTTTAAGACAATGTAGGACTGTTAACTATAGATAATATGTTGAACATACCTATTTTTTACCTTGAATTGCTGAAAGTCTGTGCCTTTTACACTATGTAGTATTTTTTTCCTTTCCCTCCTACATAACCCTCTTATGACATCTCCATTCTATACACTGACTTTGTTTTGAATTTTTCCCACTAGTAGAATATAGTATTTTTCTGTTACTATCTTACTTAACTGAACTTACTCTTTTCAGATACATAAATTTTGTAGCAACTAGCAAGTATTACTTCTTTTAAATATTATACTAAAAATTAAATTTCATGGGGCCGGGCGGTGGCGCTGCAGGTAAGGTGCCTGCGCTAACCAAGGTTGGACCGCGGTTCGATCCCCTGGTTCCCCATATGGTCCCCCGTGCCTGCCAGGAGCGACTTCTGAGTAAAAAGCCAGGAGTAACCCCTGAGCGTCACCGGGTGTGGCCCAAAAACCAAACCAAAACAAAACAAAACAAAATTAAATTTCATATCCTAATTATATAGATATTTGATTGAATGAATATCACCCATTTCCTTTATCCACTAATCCTGCAATGAATGTAAATTTGCTTTATATGTAGAATATTGTAAATAATATTTAAAATCATGGGAGCAAATACCTAGGTATTTATCCTCTTATTTCAGTTACACAGTTTTTTTTATTATTATAAATTGGTATTAAAGATAACATAGTAGTTTTATTTTTAACTATTTTAAGAAGCATTCATAATATGTTACATTGCAGGTGCGCAATTTTAAATTCCTATAAAAAATATGCAAGCAGGGCCGGAGTGGTGGTGTAGGTTGCAGGCATCTTCCTTATTTGTGCTTGCCTAGGACTGACTCTGGTTTAATCCCCCAGCATCCCATATGGTTCCCCAAGCCGGGAGCCATTTCTGAGTGCATAGCCAGGAGTAACACCTGAGCATCACCGGGTGTGGCCCCAAAACATATATATATATATATATATATATATATACATATATATATATATATATGCAAGCACTTGATGCTCTATTATTTGGCCTTGGGGGAATTGTCACAGGTGACACCCTTTGGTGCTGGGAAGCTGGAAAGTTTTCTTCTTTCATAAACTTTACTATGTTGTATATTGAAGGTCTTTGCACTTTTAATAATGCTTATTTGATAAGTATGAATAATATCTCCTTGTACTGTTAATCCTTACTCTGATATACATGTCTCTGTTGACTATAATTTTTTTACACTTTTCGTGTATTCATGATTTTCTTTGAAGAAATGTCTATTAAATTATTTTGCTCATTTTCTAGTCAGGTTGAGTGTTTTTCTGATAGTGAGTTCTAGGAATGTTGTTTTGAAAATTAATGCTTTACCAGAACACTTTATTAGATTTTCTTTTATGAACCAGTTTGATTATCCTATTGATACTTTAGTTTTAATATATTATTTTGTTTGTTTACTTATCTTTGAGATGGCTATCGTGTATTTTATTGAAATAAGAGAAAAAGTATATTCACTCCAAATTCTCAAAGCATTAATTACCATCTTCCTGTTTATGTATTAAATATTTTTCTGACAATAAGTTCATTACCTTTATCAAATCTCCAAAGACATGTGTGGCATATAAATGACTTTCTAGACTTTATTTTAGGATTAAATTTGCAGTTACTCTGCTTGTAATACTATATCTGTAGTGAATTAAAGGATATTAAAAAATTATTACTAAACTCATCTCGTTAAATACAGAACAAAATCCTGATTCTTTATTTTTATATTTTTTTATTGAAACCAATGTGAATTACAAGTCTTTAACAGTTGTATTTAAAGTACATAGTGACAGTGAATTAGGGCAATTTCCACAACCAGCATTGACCTCTTTCCACCACCTAGCTTACATTCCATCCCTTGACTCTTAGCCCCCTAGATTGCAATGAAACGGGTCTCTTTGGTGTATAGCTTGTTTTAGTTTGGGTCTCTTGGTTTTATTGTCATTGACTTTGGTTTAGATATTTAGGTCTGACCATTTTTTATTTCCATTTAATGCTCCTGAGATCTCTTGGCCCCTAGATTCTATTAAATCCCCCCCCCAATTTATAGGAAGACTTAGAAATATGAGGCAGAACAAGATGATTCACGTTCTATGGTTTGTTAAAAATACTTGGGTTGGGACCCCTATCTAGAATCTGTAAATATAAAATTAAAAAAGAAAAAGACAGAAAAAATGGGGGCAGATGTGGCAAATTTTGTTTTGTTTTGTTTCATAGGTGGAGTAAACATTGGGGAGATTAGAAAGGGATTTTTGTTGGTCTGAAAAATACAGGGTGCCTTTACCCTTGTATATAATATAATACTGTCATGAAAATTCCTGATTCTTAAAGAAATTTATTTTCCTTAATTTACCTCTGTTCCAATTTTATATATGACTATGAAAAAAGTTTTGCCTCCTACTTAGACATATACATTAATTGGATTAAAGCATTGAACTATAAATTGGACTCTATCTTCCTAACGTAGGTCTGTACTATAAAACCATGACATTACGGCAAAAATATTAACAACTAAACTTAAATACTCTAAACAGACAAATCTGTTTTTTAAAGCATATGTCAATCATCATATCCAGGGGCCAGAGAGATAGCATGGAGATAAGGTATTTGCCTTTCATGCAGAGGTCATTGGTTCAAATCCCAGCATCCCATATGGTTCATATGGGTCAGGAGTAACACCTGAGTACTGCGGGGTGTGACCCAAACCCCCCCCCCAAAATTATCATATTCAAGATATGATATAGGAAAAATAAAGTTGGTCTCCGTTCCCTTGGAATATATTTATTTACAAATAAATTTAAATATCCAAACAATTTAAATTTTATAAATCTGAGTGAGTCAATCAGTTCCAAATTTCAAACTTAAATCTGTTTCAGTTTGAGCAAAGTAGTAGCAGCCAATTGTTGCATAGTCACATAAATCCTTAACATCTTTTGGCAGGGATAACAGTTTGTCAGGACCTCAAAAAGACCCTTTCAAGGATAAGCCCTCTTAGTGGCAATTAGCACAGTTTCACTTGCTGAAACAGGAGGAGGGAGGCGGTGGGGAAACAAGGATGAAAGGACAGGTGGATTAAAGCAGAGGGTAAAACCTTTGTCACTCTGGTTGAAGCCTGTCGTGCTGACTAATGTTCTTAAGGCCCAAAGGGGGTCTCTGCCTGAAACTGTAGCTTTCTGAAGTTTTGAAAATGAGGAAATTATTCAGGGAATGTGTTTATTGATCTCAAGTGTAGTGCATGTGAGATTTATGATTGAGAAATTACATTAGGCAATTAACTTATTTACTTACACAATTGCTGAGCTTGAATTCCTTAATTAGGTACAAGGACAGAGTTATGGAAAGGACAGCCATTCAGCACTGTTACAGTAAGAGTTACTAAGGAAATACTTGGTCCTAGAAGTTGGACTTCCTAACTTGAATAGATGTCAGGTCATCTGCTGTATTATTTGTGATGACTTGTTAACTTGTGATTAAAAGGAAAGTTTGTCCATATAGGAAAGGATATGGTGAGTAGAAAAATACTAGACAGATATACAAATATTCTCTATTCTACTTCATCTTTGGTAATTAAATTGCATTAAGCAATCTGGGGGGGGGCACACTCGGTGATGCTCAGGGGTTACTCCCGGTATGCGTTCAGAAATAGTTACTGGCTTGGGGGACCATATGGGACACCAGGGGATGGAACCTTGGTCTGTCCTAGGCTAGTAAGCAGTAAGCTTACTAGTAAGCAGTAGGCAGTAAGCGGACAGGTGTCTTACCGCTCCGCACCACCGCTAAGGCCCCACTCTGAGACACTTTGATTCAAAAACTTTACCTGAATTCTGGGAAAACATGACTTTTAATATTTTACTAGAGCTGCAAACCATAGACTATGAAGAATAGAAAAATATAAAGACTAAGGTAGAGATTAATCAAAATGACACAAAAACAATTTCTATATTTCCAGAGGAGAAGTTTTACATATTCTGAAATCTCTTCTTGATATAGGACAAGCACATAGGCATTATAGATTCAAACTATGCTGTGAATATTATAGTCACTCCCACAATATCTCTGGATTCTGTGACAGCAGATTAAGTATTGCTGAACAGATATACATAGAAAATGGGTGCTAAGCAGATGAGTAAATGGCAGTAACAGTTTTTCATGCCCCTTTATCCAATACATCATCTTTACCAAAAACTGCACTACACTTGAAATAGAAACTTGGACTTGAAATAGAAAACCAACTCTTTCACTTTCCTCTACTCCCAATTCAGATCCCAACATCAACCAGTTAATAATAACTTAATTAAAAGGATTATTGCTGAAAAGTATTACCTGAAATTAATTATGTCCAAAAATCACACCCAAAATATTATTGCAGTCTTGTGCTTTATATCCATAAATGAAAGTTAAACCTGGGACCAGAGCAGTGATGCAAGTGGTAAGGCATTTGCCTTGCCCACGTTAGTCTAGGACAGACTGCAGTGTGATCCCCTAGCATTCCATATGGTCCCCCAATACAGGAGTGATATCTGAGCACATAGCCAGGAACTTCACTGTGTGTGACCCCCAAACAAAAAAAAATAAACAAAAAATTAAAAACATAGAGTTTTTTTATGGAAAACTCTAGAATTATCATAGAAAATCAAGCATAGTATTCTTTTATTCATTTCTAGAATGTTATTCAGAAAATAGCAAAGAAAGAAGAAAACAAAAGATGACAGAACAAGAAGGATAAACATAAAAGTCACTCATTCAATTATTCCTCTTTATTACTGCAATAATAGTGGGATTATGAAAGTCTCCAGTACATTTTTACGGAATGATGTTGGGAAGATAATAGGCCTGGTAAGCAAAACAGAAATTCTGAAATTCCACAAAATATGATTTTAACAATAATATATTCCTTCCTTATATCTTGGTAAGAACAAAATATTTATATATTGAATTTTAAAGAGGGAAACAGACTTGTACTGAATGTTTCTAATCCAATACCAGTTTCTTGTTTATACATATTTGCTCTAATATATTACTGATTTTTTGTTTGTTTGCTACCATGATGTGTGTGCTTAAACCAAGACAAGGAAACCACAGCCTGCAATGCTACAAACATTATGATGATGGTTCATAAGAGTACATGGAATGTTATTATTTTTATATATTCTCTCAGCATTTTATTAGTTTTCTTGGCCTTTTCATATGTGGTTGTATAATTAATATATGGACTCAACATTGCTCATTTGCCCCACTCAAGAGTTTCTTAATTTGCTATAAAATATAGGACTATTTATTAAGAAGATATTATAAATTCTAACAGATGTGGATAGTTTTCATTTTTCCAGCTCAAAAAAAATGTTAGTATGTCTTGATGGGACATCATTAAGTTTTGTGAAAGTATAAGAGTAATCTTCTAGCTAATAAGCAAGATGCAATATCCTTCTGATAAAATTTGGAAAGCAAGGCTTCAAGAAATCTAGTATTTAAGATGAAAAATGTATTGAGGCCAGAGTGAAAGCACAGAGGGTAGAGAATTTGCCTTACATGCAGCTGACCCAGCTTCTATTTCTGGCAGTTCAAACCGTTCCCAAGCCTGCCAGGAGTGATTTTTCGACTGCTAAGATAGGAGTAACTACTGAGCACTGCTGCATGTGGTCCCCAAACCAAATAAAATATAAAAAGATAAAAATGTAGACATGCAAGATATTTTAATCATATGTTTAACTAGTTCTACATATGTTAAGAAGAAAAAGAAAACAGTTTTATATCGTTTTATAAAGACCAGTGGCAAAATTTACTTTAGCAACCAAACATCTAAAATTATAATAAGTTTATGACAATTTAAGAAAGTTCTTTTCTAATCACTGGGGGAAATTTATAGCTCATAAAAGCTTAAAAATTCTTACTGACATAAAATTATAATGTTGACTGAATTAAATATATATGCAAATAAAATTTATATTTTCATGTTTTAAAAGGAACACCAGAAAATATCTAATCCAGTACTTCTGAATGTACTTTTGAGAGACATTAAGCTCTAATGAGATGTCTCAAACTTTGTAGATACAAAGGAGTGAATTGATACTAAATACACAAGGTGAGAGTCCTCCATGGCTTTCAATAGACAGTTTGATGACTGCTGTATCCTTCAAATTTAAAATAGCACAATAGAACCCATGTACTGCCGTGGGTTTAGACCATTCTCTTGTGGATGACATATAATTTTTGCAAGTTTGAAAAACAAATGGTTTAAAAATATCCAGTGTTTTATTTGCTTCTGATAGGGATGAATCTGTGTAATTAATATAATGTAAATAATATAATAGCTAAAAACTAAAGTTAGAGACATAATCTATGAGACCTCTTACTCTATTTTTAGAGAATGCTACCTTTCATAAATTTGCAGGGAGAATTAAGTGAAAAGATTATAAGGCATATGTTTTTAAATAACAAGCATAAGATAATAAACATTGTTTATAATTGAGAAGTTATTTTGAGTAACAACTACATTGCATAAGTGTACCACTGAACACAACAAAGTCTTAAGACTGCCAAACTTCACCATTATAATTTTACTAAACTTGAAACTGCATTATCATATCTTCAGATTAACATTCTAAATTACTTAAAAATAAATATGCATGGATGTGCACCTGTATATTGGCCATGCAAATTAGAACATGAATATATGCCTATAGATTATAACGAGTCAGGGTAGAATTAAATGAAATCAGTTGGTCAATTTAAATTTTAATAAATCCTGTAACTCACATACATTTACTTTAAGTATTCCTTGTAATTTGTGAGAACTCTTCATTCACAAGTCCCTAAAAACACTGAACTATAGAGAAGAAATTGAGAGATCATGGTAAATGCTTTGCTGATGGAAATATGGAAAAAAAATATGAGGCAGGCAATGTTTAAAGAAATGTGAAAATAATACATGTTCATGGAAATCTTGGAAAAAGTAACTATACAGCACATTTAGAATTATGTCTCACAAAGCATTTCAAATATGCACCCTCTATGCAGCCGAGATATTTACAACTATATATCAGAGGACAATAATAATTATATTTAAAAGTAACTATGTAGGAGAAATGATATATCAGTTTTGGAGGGTGGACATCCTGCAGTGCTCTGGGATTAATCCTATTTCTGTGCTCAGGAATCATTTGTGGTGATGCTCCACTGACTGTATAAAATGGGGGATCAAAATAGGATTGGCATCATGCAAAGTAAGCTCTATATCTACTATACTATCATTCCAATCCCAATATATATATTGAGTAATAACATTTTCTACAATAAATTATATAATAGTGATAACTATTGCTAATGAAATAATGAAATCAAACTTTAATATATTAATCCCCCCAAATAAAAAAATTATTAATCCCGTATTAGATGGGTATTGAGTGAATAGTTTCACACATCTCTCAATAATTCTTTGTACTTTTGGTCATTATTTTCTTTGAGGTACAGAAGATTTTTAGTTTACTGTAGTCCCATTTTTTAGGTGAAGGCCTAAGGGAGAAACTTGATGCAGTATTGTTCCCCAGGGCTGGAGGATGTTCTGAAGGACGTGCCAAGAAAGGCAGGTTTTAACACCATCAAGAAAGGGGATAACATCAATATGGGTTTAAGTACCACTAGATGTTTCTTGGATTTGAGGTGTGCTAACATCACCACAAAGGTGATATGTGCATTCGAGTCCCACTGGGGGTTCCAGTCAATCATTGTCTGTCATACAGTGCTTTCACTGTCTTTTCTGGTCAGAATATTGGGAGAAATTCTATGGAAAATGTAACCCCTTTGGGGTTTGGTGGAATTTGGTTTAATTGCAGCAAAAATTATATGGTCTTTTGTGTGCCTGTGGTTGTGTCTGTCTTTGATATAGCAATGGGGGATGGTTGGTAAACACTGGACAGTTTAAAGTAACCAAAAGGGCTCAAATTTGCCCTGGAGATATCCCATCTTTCTCTACCAATGTGTTTATTTGCTTTTCAGCCCTTCTTTGGCAAGCTTATCTTCATGCATTTGTGTATATATACATATATGTATAAATATATATATGTATAAATATACATATATATGTACATACACTCTCTATATATGCATATATATTCTCTATATATATATGTATATATATAAGAGAGAGTGAGAGAGAGAGAGAGATGAAACAAAGTGAAGGAAGGTCCGAAGAGCCATGTGCAGGCTTACCAAAACTGGTCCATTCCAATGGTGGGAATGTGTTGGAGAGAGGGGAAAAATTGGTCATTTTAAAAATCAATCCAAGCAGGCTATACTAGAGTGTGTGATTTTAAAAAAATATGGTTGTGAATTGATCCTACCAGTGATTAAGGATCAGAATGTATTCCAGTTATCTGAACAGGGAAACATTCCTAGCCAATTCCTCCTCGGCAACCTAGATAATGTATAGTCTATATGCTAATGAGTAAATTGGTGATAACTAAGAAGAAGAAAAAAGGGCTACTTTAACTTTTAAGTGGAGAACAATTGTCTCTAATTTTAGAGGATTCTAAGAATAAAGAATTATGCAAAAATATAGCAAATTAATGTGGCTAGTCTGATCAGACCATATTGTTAACTTATTTGCTCATTTTTTGTGAATGCATGCTATTGTTAAGGTAACTCAACCCCAGTCAGTTTTACCACATAAATCTTAATGTTGGGCTTAAGATAGCTTAAAGTGTGAAAATCTTAATGGTTTTTGGCATTCTTAGTAAATGCTTTCTAAATGTAATGGTACTTGATTGTAAATATCTAAAAGATGAGAAATCTGTAGAACTGTTTTAAAGGTCTTTAATAAGTACCATAAAGGACAATTTGGTCCTGCTATGTGTAAGAATGTCTAACAATTTGTTTTCAAATTGATAGTGAGTAGTTTCAAGCTTCCCCCTAGAGCTATAGTGCTGGGTTCTAAGTTGCTAACTTGGGAAGTTGGTGTGCCCTGCAAGGGGGCTGGGGGCACAGAAGGATATAGCAAAGACCTGAAAAGGGCAGAGCATAGAGGCAAAAAGTTCTTCTCCACTACTCCAAACTGGGTCCTTGCAGGTGCTGTTGGTGGCATGACCATCATAACAAAGGATGGAGAAAGATAATGTATGGAGTTATGAATGGAAAAAAAGGAAAGTGTAATTAGTTGATTGCAAATTGGAATGAAAAAAATCTATATAGTGGTAAACTGGATTGTTATTAGCATATCTCTAAATTAGAAATTATCATTTAAATGATATTACTCTGTCTAATTGATTTGATCTTTTTCAGATGTTGGTAACAGCAAATCCTAACCTGTCAATTACCTGGACCCTCATTAAGAACTAAGATAGCATGAGAGTGCACCCTTTCTTGTAGGTAGAGTCTATAGTCCTTTGCCAGTGTAAAAAAGTTACAAAAATGGACCTTTGCCTATACTCCCCTTCATTCTAAGGTGAAATATTTAGGGAAAATGTAAAACAGAAAGGTCAGCAAAAAAGCTATTAGGGAATAAGGGAAGTAGGTCCATACAAACTCAACTAGCTAAGGCGAGATGTCAGGACAGGTGGAAAGAATGAATCAGACTCGAAGAATTAAGAATTAGCACCAGGTGTTGGAGGCATTTCTGTCTGTCCCAGGGCAGGAAAAGCAATGACCCTCATAACCCATCTCTCCAGGCTAGTGAATCTAGGAACATATATTGTTCTCTCTATTCTAACAGCTGTTTAATTTTTAGGATTGAAGAAGACACAGAAACCTCCTTTTACCTTGAAGTGGATATTCACTACCCAAATTGTACAGACCTCTGCATATTTGGCTGACTTGGGTACCAGGAATAAGTCAGAATGAAGACTGTCATGACACTTCTGCTGATAGTCGTGATTGTGGGATGACTGAAAGGAATGGACACCAAATTTGGGTGGACTATATGTGGACTCTTATCCAGACTGTGAATGGAAGGTTTGTAGGTTAAACTGTTAACCCCAGGATCCCTCTCCTAAACTGTGATTTATGTAATTTGTTTGGTGTTTTCAATTATGTTTCACAACATCTCCCACTATTGGGGTGCGAGTATTTTTTTAAAAAAAGAATTGGTATCACCACATGGATGTGGATGTCGGGGTATGGAAGTTTCCCTGAGAGCACTCTCATTTTTCACTTGTCCAGCAGAGAATCTGCTGAAATGTGGAAGAGAAGCAGTTTTGCTGCAGTGTATAGGAATGTATTAAGGTAGCCACCTGGCAGCACAAAGGGCACCAGGCTGGAGATATACGGTAGAGTTTTGGGAGTGCTGTTTACTTTGCAGAAAAAAAAGAGTTGTCTTGGCTCAAATGGGATTAATAGGACATTTAAGGGAATGTGCCCAGATTTACTTCTTGTAGAAAAGCATCAGTTAAGGCAAATAACAAGGAAGAACTAGCCAGCAGTTCATAAGGTGCCAGTGTAAGCTTCAGCATCAAGCATGGAGAAGAAGTCTAGGATCATAATTCCTCAGTAATTGCTAAAGATTGTTGGGTTTGTGTAGATCTAGAGTATTCTCTGGAATCCTTAACAGAAATGACCCTGCAGAACAGGAGGAGTTTCCACTTAAGATTTTTAAAATAAGCTGGACTGTGTATGACCCAACAGGTATAGATCAGGTGTTATCCAGGGGAATTTGAAGCAGTTGAAGGTCAAGTTTGCAAAAGAGGAAAGTTTTTGTCTATTGGTATGAACAATGATTCACTCTATCACATTGGGAAACCTCCCTGATAACCACCCTGGCTGGGCCACTATTTCTTTATATGGCTCTTAGTAGGTCCTTGCTTAGTAGGAAATATTTTTCCTCTCACTAAAGTAGCTTCATGTTTTATATTTAAATCTATAATACTTCAAAATTCTGTGTAAGTATAATATATTTTGATGATCATAGGTACATATGGCTCTTCAGTAGTCACTGGTAGCTTTCTTAACTTTTGTGTAGTACTCTGTAATTATAAGAAGTTATTTATATGAAACTGCTATCAAATAATAAGACTGCATTTATTCATCCATTATTTTTAGGACTGTTGCTAACCTGGGCATATTTTTCACAAATAACCTTGTCTCTCTGTATGACAAGATCCAACATGCTCACATTCACCTTAACAACAATATCTTTTGTGATAACACTCAAAGTTATATACAGTAGAGTTTCTCATTTACACCAATATTCTCTGACAAAAAGTGACTTTCAATTCAAGATGTGTTACATGAACTAGTTTGAAATGTAAACCACTGGCTTAATGTATCTTTTATATTGATGTAGTTTTCATATAAATTCATCTCCAACAAAGCAGACTTTAGCAATGACCCTCTCCCATGCTTTCTTTTTTTTTTCTTTCCTGTTTGAATACTATTAGTACTTCTGTAACTCCCTGGACCTGACCTTTAGGCAGAGAAATGTCCCATTTCTTGCTTTCTCTCTCCGTTTTTTATTTGATCATATTGGAAATCACTTTAGCTCTGGATGTTTCTCTCTGTTCATTAGATATGCAGGTTCTGCTCCTTGTGACGTCATTTCATCAATCTTTAGTTTGGCTTTTTTTCTTTCCATGTATCGTAATATTCTTTTTCATTTGTATTTTCTCAGCATGGTGCTATTTATGGTACAGCTTAACCTTCAGACAAATCACCTTTTTGATTTTTTGAATGCTCATAAGCCTTTGAGTTTCTTTTACTTTTTTTTCATACCAATTCAAATAATATCTATATAGCACTTAAGGTAGAACTCAATATATTTTGTCACATAGTCAAGGCTTCAGGATTCCTCATACAGCTATGAAACTGTTGATGCTCTGCAATTTTGGCTTCCCAGGACCCTCTACTTCAATATTTTTATAGTTTTAGGTCATAACATATGAGAATGACATTAATTTTTTATTTTTATACATATGTGAAATTTTTAAGTTTTTCCATTTAAAAGTATTTTTATTTTGTTATTTTGGTTTTCAATTTCTGGTCAGATTTTATTATTATCAATGTAAGGAAACAATTGTATTTCTGTAGATGTCAGATGTAAGGATCCTCTAAGTGACAATGAAATAAAAAATAATAGTCATAAGTTCTATGGCTGTTTGTAAGGTATCTCTACCCCAACAACCTAAGTTTTCTGTTGATGGTCAGTACTGCCCAAAACTGGGATGGAAGTGAGGATCTTGAATAAAGAATAAAGAGTTGAGTGTGGGGAATGGAGGGAAAAAGGAAGCAGAGAGTCAGAGCAGAAACAGCAGAGAAGAAGCTGCTTGAAATAGGCTCAGCATAGGAGTCATGTGAGGAAAAGCACATGGCAGATTGGTTCACAGAATAAAACAAGCTGTCTCCAATGAAACTTTAACTTACTGCTTATGATTATTTCTCCACCAATATCCTGTTTCTTCAGACCCTCTGGCTGAAGGACCTAGAAGCACCATGCCACCATGGTGGAGGCCTCATCAACATATGGATTTTAAACTTTATATTACCTAGTAAATTAAGAGCTGCTATACAAAGCAATACTAGCATTAAGGAAAGGGTTATGGTTAGAGTAGATTATTCCTAAGAGACACTTATGCAAACATTGCATTCTTTAAATGGCATCTGATAAAATTTAAACAAGCTTATTTTTCCATCTCAATTCAATAAATGAGTCTTACATTTAATATTTTTTCAAGAAGTATCCTTGTCATATTGTGTCCACTGAGTAGCTTTCTTGCTTTTCAAGTCAAATAGTACTGTTGTGCTCTGTGTTTCTCTTTGATGTACACAACACTCAGAATTGGCCTCAGAATAAAATATTAACTATGCTATTAATTATGATAACATTGATCAGTAATTTATGTCTAAAGTTGGTAGCTGAATCATGAGAAACATATGTTTTATTGTACTATAAAATTACCACTTTAGGGCTGAAGCGCTGATGTAAAGCGGTAAGGCGTCTGCCTTGCTGGCACTAACCTAGGACAGTTTTTCTAACAATTCAATCCCCCAGCGTCCCATATGGTCCTCCATGCCAGGAGCAATTTTTGAGTCCATAGTCAGGAATAACCCCTGAAAGTCACTGGGTTTGGCCCAAAAAAATTTCTAAAAAATAAACAAAAACATTAGCACTTTAGCTAATTTCATCATGTGACATTAAGATAGATATAATAATATAGTATATATTATATACTATATATAAAAACCAATATATATACATATATAAAAAACCTATATATATATAAATATATATATATTTATATTGGTGTTTTTGGTCACACCTGTTGACGTTCAGGGGTTACTCCTGGATATGCACTCATAAATTGCTCCTGGCTTGGGGGACAATATAGGATGCTGGGGGACCGAACTGCAACCCGTCCTAGGTTAGCACATATAAGGCAAATGCTGCTCCCCCAAAATATATATCTTAATAATTACTTATAAATGTGTATTTATACTTTACTCATTCTGGAATATTGAGTTTGATTTATTTTTAAATTTTATGTTGGACCACATCTTATTATGATCAGTGTTTATTCCTTGACTAATTCAGAGATCTTTTCTAGTAGGGCTCCTGTGATGATGTGGGGGTGCCCTGATCAATTGTAGGTAAGGCAAGAATTATATCTGCTATACTATCTTTCCAGTCCCTGGAACACTAAATTTTAATTTGAATGCATTTTATAAATACCTGCACTAATTCAGAGATCTTTCCTAGTAGTGCTCCTGTGATGATGTGGGGGTGCCCTGATCAATTGTAGGCAAGGCAAGAATTATATCTGCTATACTATCTTTCCAGTCCCTGGAACACTAAATTTTAATTTGAATGCATTTTATAAATACCTGTATTTCTTGCTATCTTATTTTTGTGAATGAACTCAATTATTTTAATGGATATTAAGACTTTAAACAATTCTTAGATTCCTATAGAAATAAAACTTGGATGGTGCTGCAGAGATAGCATGGAGTTAAGGTGTTTGCCTTGCTTGCAAAAGGATGGTAGTTTGAATCCCAGCATCTCACATGGTCTCCGGAGCCTTCCAGGAGAGATTTCTGAGCAAAGAGCCAGGAGTAACCCCTGAGCATTGCTGGGTGTGACCCACCCCCCAAAAAACCCCAAAAAGTTCAAAGAAAAAAACGAAATTAAAACTTGCATATTCTTGTCATTTGAGTCATCTGAAATAGTGATTATTTCTTTGAGAGTCTACAAACTGAGGAGAACAAAGCATCTCAGTCCTTGATAACAGTTTACCTGGGGTGGCAAACTTCTCTTAGAAACTTTTGCTATTACAAATACTTTCTATTGCTACAAATTCTAATAAGAGGTCTTAAATGTCGGGAGATCTCTCTGAAGGTCTCTATGAGGTCTCTCTATGATGTGGAAGTGAATCTCAAAGAATTTTACTAAAGAGTATTTAAAGCCAATAAATAAATGTCAAAATTTTTACTAGAAACACATAATTTAAGCGTATGCTCAGTGTACAGATGCACATCTTAGACCTGCATATTAAAATGTTTAGATATTATAGAAGCCAGCATGATAGTACAGCATCTAGGGTATTTGTTTTGCAAGCTATCAACTTGGTTCTATATCCATCATCCATATTGTCATTAGAGCACTGTCAGGCATAATTTTTTTGTGTCAAGCCTGGAGTAAAAGCTAAGCACTGGCAGGTAAGGTGAGCCACCAAAATAATTACTTAACTGTTTACAAATTATAATACAACTAGTTGATAGTCATTTTAAGATCTGTATATTATCTAAGTTAAAATTTTATTTAGACAAACATGTCAAAATTTGTCTTTTTTTATTAAGTTGGATAAATCACCAAAAGGAAAATGTACTTTCCCCATTTTATATACGTAAATGTGTATATATATATATATATATGAATGATCTGGAATGAACTGTAACTGTAAATTAACTAAAATTAATAAATATTAACTGTAAAATTAATAAATATTATTAGAAAAAGCATCAAGTAACAATAAACCAAAAGTAATAAAATGTAAAATTTGATAATATATGTAGAAAAAATTTACATACATCATTAATTTTAGAATCAACCAAAGTCATGCAACCAAAGTCATGCTAATTACTACATATACAATAGAGAGTAAACGTAAACATAGTTTTTGTTCAATATATCTTGCAATGAAACAGAAAAGAAAGAGTAATATAACTTTTGCATACAGATAAGCATTTTTAATGTCATGATTGCTT
This sequence comes from Crocidura indochinensis, assembly GCA_004027635.1. Classification (NCBI taxonomy): domain Eukaryota; kingdom Metazoa; phylum Chordata; class Mammalia; order Eulipotyphla; family Soricidae; genus Crocidura; species Crocidura indochinensis. The sequence continues at coordinate 1,591 of PVKC010002159.1, read as the reverse complement.
GGAAAATATATATGTTTCTTAGACAATACATTACTAAAGCTGTTCCAGTTTTGGGGGAGGCAATAGAAAGGAATGTCATCTAAAAACACATATGCCTGTGCTGAGATCTGAAGAGTCAGAGGGAAAGAGAAAACTTGGATGTTTGGATGTTTAGAAGTAAAGAGATCACAATACACAGGAAGGTCCTGGGAGAAGTCACGAGCTTTCAATGACCTGGAGTTGTCTTTGCAGCTGGAGCAAAGAGAACAAGGCAGAAAGCAATTTATGGTGTGTCAAGAGGTTGATAGTTCATGCCATATTCTGATGCTATGACAGAAATATTGGTCTTTATACTCAAAACATTGTAAAAAAATCAAAAGTTTATTTCAATAGCTGGTATGCACTGTAAAAATATTTCTGTCCTTTATACATAAACAGAAGATGAGGAAAAATGTGAAAAGAAAATTTACAGCATAAGGAATTATTTTTTCCAAGTCCAGATGAATTTGAACATTTTTGACTGGATTAGAAATTGAGACAGTACAGAGAAAGAGAAGTGCATGGGCTTGAGGAATATTTGATAAGTGGAAATGGTAATAAAAAAGGAATATGAGGGTTGAAAGAGGTAGAAAATACTAAAGGTATATTCAAAATGAAAAATGTTAAATCACTATCTTGTTTGAATTGATAGAATATATCTCACTTTGAGACTTTATTTAAATAGATGTAATCAAATTAAAATGAAGTCAATAGTGTTGATTCTCTTCAAACATAACTGATTAGACATAGATACAAGTGGGAGCCAAGGTACACAATAGAAAGTGACATTTCTGGGGCCAGAGAAATAGCACAGCAGTAGGGCATTTCGATCCCTGGCATCCCAAATGGTCCCCCAAGTCAGAGTGATTTCTGAGCGCATAGCCAGGAGAAACCCCTGAGCATCACCGGGTGTAGACCCGGAGAAAAAAGAGACATTTCACTATTTCCAGGAGGAAGGCCTATAGTGACAAGACGAAGAGAAGCCTAGAATGATTGTAATTTATGAATTACAGATAATGAGTTAGTTAATTTATTTTAATTTATTTTGGGGTTTTGGGGTCACACCCAGAAGTTTTCAGGGGGTTATTCCTGGCTCTGCACTTCTAGATGTTGCTCCTAGAAGGCTTGGGGGGCCATATACGGCTGTGCAAGGAAAACTACTGCTATGCTATCATTCCAGTCCCCGTTCATGCTTTCTTATGTTTCATAACATTGGCAGTTTAAAGAATATTCATCTATTTCAATGAATATCCTCAAATAGATACTACCAGATTCTCCTCCACCCCAACCCAATGATGTTGGCTTTTATTTATAAACCAGACTGGAAGAATACCACTTTAATTTCACAACTGGTCATAAATTCTAATCAACATTACACTGAAATGGCTAACAAAGGTTTATCTAGCTGGCTATCAAAGTAGAACCTCTGATATCTAAGTGTGACTTTCAAATGTTAAGAAAATTATTAATGATTGACACGTCACGTATAAATTGCATGATAGAGCATAAGATAAACTGAAGATGATGGAAAATTTCAGTACATAAAAACCATTTACATGGGGCCAGGAGGTGG
>PVKC010002158.1:0-44841 GCA_004027635.1 Crocidura indochinensis | reverse complement strand
CCGATCTAGAGATAATCCTAAAAATACAGGTTTTCAAAGATTTTACCCCTGGTTCCTAACCTACAGATCACTCCTCATGTGTTCAGTGGACCCTATGGGGTTCTGGAGATTGTTCCCAGGTTGGTCATGCATGAGTCAAGTACCCTATCCGCGATTCTTTCTCTCCAGTCCCCTTGTGTCTATTTCTCCAGCCTCTATTTCTTAAATAAAGTTTATCTTAATTCCAGTCATCATTCCTCAAATTAACAAAAAAGGGCTTTTTCTAAAGAAATTTATTTCTCTGAGAAAAGGAATATGACAGAGTGGGGAAGTAGAAAGTCTGTCTAGAGTACAGGCCTGTGTGGTGTGGGGAGAAAGGACACTTAGGATATTGGTCATGGGAATGTTGCACTGGTGAAGAAATATATGTATATATATATATTTAAAATAAAAGATAAAGCCTCCTAATTCTTACTACAGACTGTGTTCTTTACACTGACTGTATAGAAAGAGGAGGTACAGTAAATGCCCCCCGTATACACCTCAACCCAGGCTCTTTGCCTGGTCTGTATTGTGAATTGGGGGACCAAAAAGAAGAGAAAAGGAAAATGGTTAGTTTTATATTAGGATTTTAAAAAATATATAGTTTATAATTCCAACATATTTAAAACTTTTTCCTACAAACATGTTTCTTTACTTTTAAATTTGGTATGTTTGCCTGTCAATTGAAGTTCTGTTTTTTCCTCAATATTTTATATAGAATATTATAATTTTAATCTGATTTTAAATTCTAGGCAAATGTAGAACATTAGCTCCTCTCTTAAAATAGAAATAATAAATGCAGTAGCCAATGAGGAACATCATTAAACTTACAGTCAATCTCATATACTGGTTTCTATTTTTATTTTCAGGGTCTTTTCAATTCCTTATGCTAAAAGTTGGTACTATCATTCACATAGATACAAAAGAGAACTGAAATCTGGTGATTAAACATTTTGTACTAAGTTACTGATACCTGTGTTGAAAGATGTTGCATTCTCAATGTTTCTTTGACTATTTTTTTAATATTTTGAACCACTAGGTTCATTCTTGTCCTTTATTAGATAAAGAACGGAAAAAATCATCAGGTCATATGTCTAAGAAATAGCCATATTTCTGAAAAATTTAATTATTAGAAATTAAGGCTTTAAGGCCTATTATATGCTACTGCATTCAGCAATAATGCTTGTCCTTTTAGGGGAAAAAATCTCAAGGATAAAATGAAGGAAGCAACTCAAGTAATTTTGAACTTCTTGGTCACATCTTTTAATACCTTATTTGTTTAGGGATAAACAGTTATGAATATCTTATTTTTAAAAGCCAAAATTCTTTATAGTAAAAATATTTAAATAAACTGCACAACAGTAATATCAAACTTATCAGATAAAGACAATTTTTATAAATAACAATTTGCATGGCTTGTCAGGAGATTATGCTAACTTAGAGAAATTAATAAAAATATAAACCAGAAGGATTCATTTACATAAAATTCTTAAAATGATAAAGTGAAAGGAAAATTGGAGTGATGACTAACCATTGTCTGGAGACAAACCTGGGAAAGATAGCAGAAATGTTAATATAGTTAGGGAACAAATATTGGTAGAAATGGATATGTCTATATCTAAAGTATAGTAAATATGAGTTTGTTTGCATACCAATACATACATACACACATATGAGTACCACTAAAAAATTAAGCAATCTTGTTTCACCTTATTAATATATTAGTGTTATATATTGATACTGCCAATTAGGGGTAAACTGGGAAAATGATCTATACATCCACTGCATTTGTGCTGATACACAGGATTCTACAATCATCTCATCATTTAAAACATTTTTTAAGGAGCCGGAACAGTGGCACAGTGGTAGGGAGTATGCCTTGCACATGCTAAACTAGGATGGAATGCAGTTCAATCTCCAGGTGTGCCATATAGTCCCCCAAGCCAGGAATGATTTCTGAGTGCATAGCTCGGAGTAACCCTTGAGCTTGAGGAGGTGTGCCTCCTCCCAATTTTTTTAAATTTAAATAATTTTTAAATTTACTTCATTGTTTACCTTAATTTAAATCTCTAGTCTTATGTATAAAAAATACATCTTGATGTCCAATATTTCTTTGCTTCAAGGATAGTGACCTTTTCTCTATGTAAAAAAAAACAACAAGTTTTAACTCTAATAATTCCTAGTGTTGGAGAATAGTACAAGACTTAAAGTGTTTGTCTTGCATGCAGCAAAAGTCTGTCTGGCATCACATATGGTATTCCAGGTATCATCAAGAGGTATCCATGAGCACTGAGCTAAGAGTATCACTGGGTATAGCCTCCAAACCAAAAAAAAAATATTAATGACAATTTCTTCACATCACATTATACTGCCTATCATTAGTATAAATTTAATTCTTGGACCTTTCTTTTTTTTTTCTTTTCTCTTCTTATTCTGAAATGTTTTAATATTTCTTTTCACCCTAGTATCTTAAGTAAATGTTTCCTACTTTAATAGTCTGTTTAATATTGCAGCTTTATTAAATTATGATTCAGTTCATTGAGAACTTTTGCAAATTATGTCTTTGAAAAGTGACCTCAACATAATTACTATCTATCTTTTATACCTACTATCATAGAGGAAACCAAATATGTTATCCATGAGGTACAAAATTTTCAGTTCAGTGGTAGAAATGCCTTATTGAAATGAGCTACTAAAATACTTAAGTAAGGATTTAGTTTTTATGAAATTGTTAATGGATTTTCTGACATAGTTGCAATAATATTCAGAAAACAATAACTTAAAAACACAATATATCATTTTTTTCTAAAATGTACCGGTATGTCAAAACATAAGTGTGCTAACTGATATGTACTTCAGTTTTTTCTTCAAATAATAGGAATTAAGCTATTGCATATACATAATGGGAAGAGTTTGGAAAGTTCTATAGTCTACAAACTATTGTAATTTTAACATAAATTTATTTACCAAATTCGATTATAGAAAGCCTCAATTTAATTTTTAAATGGTATGGGGAGTGTTTCAGAGAAAAATCTGAAATTGTTTTTAATTGAAGCTCTGAAAATTTAACTACAATGCAAGTAAGCTGTAAAATTATTTCTTTCTCTAGTGCCTTAAAGAAAAGACCTTGACAAAGCATGCATTGACCACTTTTCATTTATGCAAGGTCTAGCTCTGTCTGAAGGGCATATGCAATAAATTGGTCATACATTATCCCATTTGTAGTCTGAGTTTTATGAGCTCCTGTAAAACAATTACCATATATACATTTTACAATAAATGGGAAAACAAAGTGACTGCAAACAATATGGAAAAGTCAATAATTAATTTCAGATTTTCAAATGTAGCAGACACTAGAGCTTTCTTCTCTTTTCAAAAGAGATGGTTTCTTTGTTTGGAATATGCAAGCACACTAATTCATTACCTTGTGGTTTCTCTTTTTCCAAAGCTTGTGGAAGGCTTAATTTATTTGCAAGACTGAAGGCTGCTTAAACGGATAATATGCCTCCTTCATGAGAAATACCACCCCTTTATGCTCCATTAAATTCAGTTGACTCTATAAGCTACATACCAATTATTTCTTTCCAGAAACAGCAGCATAGTTTTTTTTCATAAAGGACAACAGATTATTGCAGACTGCTATTAATCTCCACACAGTTTCACAAAATATATGGGGCACTAGGGAGAAAAATTGAGCAGCTATTTTAACATTTGAAAAAAATGCTATGTGGAGACAAAAATGAAAAGGTATTTGTCTGTTTGTTACTTCCAAACTATTTCAAATCCCTCAAGAAAGACTTAAAACTCTTAAATTAATAATAACCTGCTGACATTGAAGTAGTATCTCTAAGTAAACTTTGATATACTTATAGCTAGTTGATCTTCATTCTCACCAATATCATGTTTATCTGAGAGCTATGTAGTTGTATTGCACCTTCTGCTAGTTGTATGGTACAATGAGTTAAATGTCTTTTGACAATATAAACTTGTTTTACTTATGATTATAAATTATTTGAATAAGCCTCACATTCAGAGAAAAAACATAAATAGTATACTACTCTTCAGTATTTCTAACTCTGCTATTCAACTTGCAAATCTTGGGATTTGAAAAATTTGGTAAAGGCAATTTAATTGTTGAAACCATATATTGCAAGTTATATATTGCAAAGTTACACAATTGTACAAACTGTGGTACTGAACTAAGCACTTGTTCCAGTTAACTGGTATATTCTAGGGGCTGGAGAGATAACATGGAGGTAGGGCATTTACCTTGCATGCAGAAGGACAGTGGTTCGAATCCTGGCATACCATATGGTCCCTGAGCCTGCCAGAATTTATTTCTGAGGTAGAGCCAGGAGTAACCCTGAGCACTGCCTGCTGTGACTGCCCCCTCCAAAAAAGACCAATTAACTGGTATACTCTAGTAAAATGTGCACAATATATTGTCTAAGTTTTCCTCCAAGAATATTTTCAATGTCATATCTGAGATTCCAGTTGCAAGTCATCTTGACAGTGCTATTGATTATACTGAGGCTAAAATAAAAAAATTTAGTCATATAAATATCACCATTATATCACCATTTAATGATTTATATTAAAAGTCAAAAATAAAGTATTATGCTTAATAATTCACAAATTATTAATAGAGAATATTGTTCACTTATTTTTGGTTTTTAAGATTACTGAGAAGTCACACAGATGATTGGTTTTTTTCTTGCACATTTAGTTGTGGAACCCACTAGAGTTTTCACACTTTTATTTTCAGATGTTTGCTTGTCTGACTGGTGGGTGATAAACCTTCCACTGCCATGGTTCATGGAGTTTGAAGCACAATTGTTGGAATTGTACATGCTGCATCTGTTTGGCAGAAGGGAGCAAATTCACTCTTCTTGCTTCTAACACTGAACCATCCCCTAAGACAATTTTGTAAAATCTTAATTTTGTTCATTTTTTTCTTATAAATTTATTGATAATACTACCAAGACTTATATCAACCTTTTGTGATAATTTTACATGTCTAGAATGATAGAAGTATTGACACCTTTTAAAAGCAACCCTCAAGAACAAATATCTTATATTCTTTATTTGTTTGATTAAAATAAGAGAACATAGAAAGGGGAAAAGATGCTTGTCAAAGTTTAATGTATATTGTGAAAGCAAAAATCAAACGCATTGTCCATATTATTAGGAAGATTGGTTCAAAACTAGATATCTTGACTGATTTTTAATTAGCTCAGAGAAAGGACAAATGAATGCAGAAGAGATGAGAAACTAAAGTGAAAAAGTTTTAGCTTTGTTTAAATAATGAGTAATATGAAAGAGGGCAGGTCAACAGAAAAGTCAAACTGATTATCAAAACTATTCATGTTAATTTATAAAATATTTTATGTCAAGACTTAATGTGAATTTGAAAAAAATATTCTCTCATCTGAATAAACTCCAGAAATATTGCAAAGCCAAGAAAAACCCCAACATTTGGTCAGAACCACAGAATTTTAAGTGTATATTAAATAGGGAGCATTTTGTGGGGATGAAACAATTTTTACTTAAAGTGTTAGGATGATAACTCTCTAGAAGATATTTAAAAAAGTGAAGTTTTTCTATTAAAAAGTATTTGAAATACTTTAAAAATATCTTTATTTAAGCACCATTAATACAAACATGCTTGTAGTTGGATTTTTCTTATAAACACACAACACACAGACACACACACACACACACACACACACACACACACACACAGACACCCTTCACCAGTGCAACTTTCCATCAATGCCCTCCATCTCCCTCCCACCCCACCTCTTGCATGTATTTGAGACAGGCATTTTATTTCTCTCACTACCATTGTCATGATAATTGTCAATATAATTATTTCTCTAACAGAACTTACTACTCTGTGGTAAGCTTCTTACTGTGGGCCAGTCATTACAGCCCTCATTTCTATTGTCTCTGTGATTATTACAACAATCTCTCTTTTTTTCTTAAAACCCATAGATGAGTGAGACTATTTTGTGTCTATCACTCTCCCTTTGACTTTTTTCACTCAGCCATGTTCATCTATGTAGAGAAAATGTTATGACTTCATTTTTTTCCTGACAGTTGCATAATCCATGAAATACTAGTTTGGGGACTTTGGACATATCTGTTACCATTTCATAGAGGTTTTATATATATGATCTGGTAGGTGACAAGAAATACCTAAAAAGTCATTGTAAAGATTACATAAAATAATAATAAAGTAACCACAATTTTTATTCTTATTAAACCTATTTATATACTGTGGTAGATAATTTTATTAGCATTAAGAAAGCAAGGTAATTTGTCTAGTTTCTTCACTTAGCAGTTGTAAATTTTGCATAAATTGCTGATCTCATGTTATATTTTTAAAGTTTCTTTTTTCTAATATGCTTTTATGCTAATCGTGTAGCATTATGTTTTCAGATTAAACTGAATAACGTGTACAGAGATATTATTATAAATTGAAAATTGAAGAGTGGTGTATATCAATACTTCATCACAAATTTCATGAAAATTCTCACATTGCATCTTTTTTACTTCTGTCACATTCAACAGTCCCATTGGGGCTGGAGCGTTAGCACAGAGGTAGGGCATTTGCTTTGCATGCTGCTGCCAATACAGCTCAAACCCAGGTTTGATCTCTGACATCCTATATGGTCACCAAGCCTGTCAGGAGCTATTTCTGTGAGCATAGCCATGAATATCCCCTGAGCACCTTTAGGTGTGGTCCCCCCAAATAAACAACAGCAATAAAATACCAGGGTCCATTACCTTTTGTTTATATTGCATGATTTGTTTTTTCTTGATTATATTTACTTGTCTCTTTCTATTCTAAACCAAAAGATATATTAATTTTCATTCCAGAATAATATTCCTTTCTTGGACTTTTATTTGCTAGTGTTTCACTGAACTCCACTGTTCTCTTTCTACTGCATTACTTCAACCTCTATGGCTTTGGACCCTAAATCCTTATAATGATGGCTTTTATATCAGCATTTTCTTCCTCATGAAGTTGTAACTTAGAATCTCTATTATTAAATAATAATTTATTATTAAAAATAATTGTTATTAAAAATAACAATAAATATGTAGAAATATATTTTAATTTTCTGACGAAATGAGAATGTGATGTTGGGATATAAAGTATTATTTTTACCTTTATTTTCTTCACATATTTTAAGCCCTTTCCTTACCTGTTACATTTGATTTAGGTTTTTGGTCATAAATGCGAGTTGCACTAAGAAAGAAGAACTCTTTTTATAAATATTTAATTTCATAAGTAATGTTGTTTCCAATTTGAAGTTAGTCTGGAAAAAAAAAAGAGAAAAAAGGTTTAATCCATCCAGTAAAAATTGATACTTATGTCTGAATTGAACTATAATTTTGTGCTAAATTGGAGGATAGCTGCTCTTCATGAGATAACTACTTACTATTTAGACACTATTATTATATTATAATATCATATTATATATTATATACATATATATGTATTATACATATATACTCAAGGCAATGTATTATTAAAATGGTTATGAATGTTCTTCAGGACAAAACCTAGTTTAAGATAACATATGAGCCATTTATAAAAAATAAAAAAGACGGGCCAGAGCAGTGGTGTTTGCCTTGCATGCGCTAATCTAGGACAGACTGTAGTTCAGTCTCCCTGGCGTCCCATATGTCTCCACAAGCCAGGAGCGATTTCTGAGCGCATAGCCAGAAGTATCATCTGAGCATCACCAGGTGTGACCTCAAAAGTTTAAGAATTTCAGGGTCAAAACATAGTTCAGAAGATAGAGTGCATGCCTTGCAAACAGCCTTGATTCAATCCTTAACACTCCATAAGATCTCCCTCAGTCAAGGAGTAGTGATCCCTGAATATAGCCATAGGAGTACACTTTGGGCACCACAGATTATGGCCCCAAACAAACAAAAAAATTCTAGCATTTTAATATAAGGATATTTTTCAATAAGAGAGATCATTTCTACATGTTTTTCCTATAAGAACTATAAAGGTGATTTCCCATCATTGAGGAACTAATAACCTTACTGAAAGCAAACAACAACAACAACAACAAAAAATTCATAGCTCAAGGTCAATGAAGTCACTTTTTTTTTGATTTACACTTTCTTTTTATTATGGAATTGTGATGGAATAAAAATTCCACAGGAAGTGAGAGAAGAGACTTAACTATTGCTTGCTCCACATTGTAGGGGAGATTGGGGAACTTTACCTTTTACCTAGTTTTGATGTTATCTTTGTCAGGAAGTGAAGTTATGCCTGAAGTGAATGTTAACAATCTCATTTGGGGTTAAAGAAAATGATAGATTACTGCAAAATGAGATCTTACCACTTTGGCATAAGGGCAAATTGGCAGGACCAGCGATTCTGTTGTAGTTTGTTTTCTCCAGAGTTCACTGAAAATGAGTAATTCCGAGTCTGTGTGCTTGATCCTTTTCTTTGTTGTTAAAATTTTCCTTCAGTGAGTAACTTGATAGCTATTTTTCTCACATCAATGTATTCTCAAAATTGTTTTCTTTCTTAATTAAACAAGATAAAAAAAAAACTTAGACTTGGTTGAGTATGAATCTCCCAAAACTCTCTTTAAAAATAAAAGGACAAGTAAAATAACAATGAATAAAAAGTTGACCGATAGCTCTTTTTTATAACTGTTATCACATGTATTTCATATATACGTGCTTACCTTTAGTTGCTTAAAAATGTATCACCCTACGTTATCCTTTTGTTTATCCTGTTTAGGCTTTATGCTTTCTATAATATCTAAAAGTCAGTAAAAGAATGGATTTTTTTTATCAATAACCAAAGTTCTTAAATAATTGATCTAGATGTTGGACAGAACATATTCTCCATTTTCCATGTCACAAATCTGATATCTTCTTGTTTATTTATTCCATTAATAGTTAGTGTCTACCTACAAAGTAACCCAACACTAATATTGTAACCCAAACACTAATATTATTTTAGTAAAAAGTCTAATGAATTTCTGCCCTTGTTCTAATGGGGCAAAAGCAATAGAATATACAAATTTATGTCAGGCATTGATAAACTATAAGAAAAGGCATCAGCATAAAAAAACTTCCCTTTGTCAGGCATTTTACAATGCTCGGTCTTCAGGGGAATTTTAATGAATTAAAAAAGACAGCAACTAACTAAAATAATTGAACTGGAATTCTCTGTTCAACTATAAGTATAAATGTTACTGCTCTTCTTCCAGTGTTATCATCTTCTTTCTCTTATCTTTGGTTTTCTTTAATATCTCTGATTTATCCTATCTCACTAAAGATGAGATATTTCTTTTCTTCAGTTCATAGAGTAGTTGAAAGTAAATTTTAATTTTCTTTTCCTTTTCCTTTTTTTTTCTTTTAACAACAATCACTTCCACAGGACTATTTTGGACAGAGACTATTGATGTAAGGAATCCTGATTTTGTGGCTTTTCTAGGTTTCCATGTACAAATACTTTTCTGTGGCTAATTTGAACCTAAGAAAATAAATAATTGCACACTGAGCTAATAAAGGTGTGAACAATGATTTTAACAACATATTAAAAAACCATTAAACTTTTTCTGAGAAAATGTGGTTCTTTGAAAATGATATTCTAGAAAATACTGACTCCCAAATAAGTAGTCAATGGTACAATTTACTTAATTAAATAAATTTGCTTACTTAAGTTTGCTTGTGTATAAATGGTAAACACAACTTTATATTATCTTGTTCTATGTTCTTTTATTGAGATAAACACGTTTTTAATGTGCCACTAGTTTTGCTTCAAATTTTTTAAATAGGAATCTAATTGAATATGTTACTTATCAGTAGATTCAAGTGCTAGAGAGATGGTACAGCAGGTACTTGCTGTGTACATGGTTGATCCTGCTCTTTTACCCAGCACCATATATGGTTCTCTAGTCTCCACTGAAAGTGAGCACAAAGCCAAAAGAAAGCCCTGAGGACAGCTTGGTGTGCCCCTTCCATTAAATAAAAACAAAACAAAAAATAGTTCCAATTTAGAAATTCAGATGGTTTCTGATTTATGCATGTTTTTTTTATTTTTTCTTAGAGAAGAACTCAAGAGAGTGAACTGACGAGACATGGAATAGGTTCACAAATTAGGTATATAGTTATCAAAGTTTTTGTATAAATTTATATCCTATCAACTTTTATAATATTTTCTTAAAATTATTATAAAAATAATTTTAAGTGATTTTGGTATTGAGACTTTTACCTACAATTCTCTGCAACAGTTATCTGCAACTAATAATTCTATATCCCTCTTTTACTCAATGGTATTTCATGTGTCTTCTTTCTTTTTAAATTGTCAAAATAATGTTTACTTAATCTGTTCTTTATGCTGCTCCTTTTATTGGCTATTTTTATATATTTATTAGCATGCTATAGGATTATTTTATAATATGGACAAAATTTTCTTAGACATACATATTGTAAATATTTCCTACACGTTTGTTTAGAACTATTTCTATAATCTTGAATGCTCATATTTTATTAAGAACGGTTGCTAATATCAATAGAATAAAATTATAATCTTTTTTGTCAATATTTCAGAAGTAGTTACTTTAAGTCAATTTATTCTAGATTTTCTTCTATATGATATAAATTTGTCTTTATTTTAGTTTTTGCTTTTTTTTTTTTTTTTTTTTTTTTTTTTTTTTTTTTTTTTTTTTTTTTTTTTTTTTTTGGTTTTTGGGTCACACCCGGCAGTGCTCAGGGGTTACTCCTGGCTCCATGCTCAGAAATTGCTCCTGGCAGGCACGGGGGGACCATATGGGGCACCGGGATTCGAACCGATGACCTTTTGCATGAAAGGCAAATGCCTTGCCTCCATGCTATCTCCCGGGCCCCTAGTTTTTGCTTTAATTTTAAATATTGAACTGATTGTTTTCAAGAATCTTAGAATGCTTTTATTCTGCTCATTATAGTTCTTATATTGTTAGTAAATTAATATATTCTTACCTTTGTTCAAAAGTATGGTATATACCAAAACCATTTGTTTAGCCAACTTGTAATTCAAACAATCCAAATAAAACACCTGTCTCTACTACTATGATGATAAATTCATAATCACAATATTCATTCACTATGTGAAGTACACATGAAAAGTATCTATCAAATATGATAAAAAGTTATTAATTTCAGTTTGAAAATAAACTGTAAGTATTTAATCCAAAAATATAACATTAACAAATTTGAAAGTCTACTGACAATAACTTTATTTTCATAATTACATTTTAGAAGTTTAGAAATTTTTCACAGATATTTCAGATTTAGAAAAAAGGGAGACAAAAAATTAGAAATTAAAGAAAACCACAACAGTAGGTATACTAACACGTGTCTAAATATTGTATATCAATAGTTGTATTCTCTTTGAAAATGACTATATTTTTATAATATCAGTTAATTATACTATAAAACTCAACATTTCTAAAATTTTAGGACTCATCATTCTCTTTATATGTTGTCTTTTACTTTAGGACAAGACAACACAACTAACTAAATGGGCATGTAGGTAAACCAAGTTTTGTCATTTAGTGACATTCCCTTAAAAATACCACTTTAGTCAAAATAAAAATTATTATAAAAATTAAATAAAAAAACACAAGCTTTTACAACTTTTAAACCTATGATCTTGTTCACCTTTACCCATATCATTTCTCAACCCTTTAAAGAAACGAAGCCCAGATGATTAGCCTACAAAATATGTCATTAAATATTATAACAAGCATAATTCTTTAGCTAGAGGTCTATGTAAAACCAAGCCTAGAATATAGCTCCTTTGGATTTTGTAATTAGTATAGGGAAACTTCTAGTTCTTACCTCGAAAGCTTTCAGTGCTTTTTTGCGATTCACTTCTTGGCATTCATTTATTAGGAGGCTGAAATGCGAGCATCTGTCCATGTTCCAACTGAACAAATCGTTCCAAGTAACCTTCCTAAACCAAAGTTCAATGGGAGAGGCAGACCATGATTTATATTTGAGGGATTTTGTTTGTTTTTACAACAAAAGCCATTATCTTACTATATTCTCAACAACTGCCTGCATTCATTAATCAGACCTTAATTAACAAGGAAGAAAGGTGATAATTTACATTTATTTCAAATTGACACGTTGTACTTTATTTAGAAAATGAGACCTGTCAGACATCGCCAATGACGCTTAGATTGAAGACAGAGTGTCGAAAATATGTCTTCCACCTGCCTGCACCTTTGTAGGAGGGAGCCTTCAATGTGTTTATAACAGGGATCATTAGACGTACCTCACGCTAAGCTTTCATGAATCTTTGAATAAGAAATGCTCAAAGGTCATCAGGTATGAAATATTTTATAATGACACACTGCCATAAGATATGAGAAACTGATTTATCTTCCAAAGTAAACTCAGATGATAAAGGAGAGAAAGAAACATCAGATTCAAAACCTTTTCAGATCTGTTGCAAATAAACGAGTTCAGAAACTATAAGAATGAAATTTAGAAACTACAATAATAGAAGTTATGGAGACTTTATTTACTTAGTGTAAGCTTGCAACTCAAAGAATTGGAGTTTGACATAATGGATGAACAACCTAATGGTCATTAGCTTGGAGAAGGAACAATGAAATGTTCTATGAAATACAATGATGGGAAGAGAATTTAAGAATCAGGGACAGCTACATGCTAATAAAGTGAATTAAAACAAAATTAGAGAAGATAATTGATTTAGGCATTTCTTACATTTTATTGGTTATGTAAGTAAAGGTTTAATTTGACATTTACATTAAATGTTTTTAAATGACATACAAATCACACTCTTTTTACTTATTTAAAATAAAAATAATAACTGAGTTAATGTGAATTACTACAATTTTAGAAGTACAATTTTATATCTATTTAAAATATCTGTGATTACACTATACCCACCAGCAAAGTACCACAGATAGCAACTTTAAAAAAATATCCTTCCGGGGGCCGGGCGGTGGCGCTGAAGGTAAGGTGCCTGCGTTCCCCATATGGTCCCCCGTGCCTGCCAGGAGCGACTTCTGAGCAAATAGCCAGGAGTAACCCCTGAGCGTCGCCGGGTGTGACCCCCCCCAAAAAAAAAAACAAAAACAAAAAAAAATATCCTTCCATCTGACTCTGGGCCCATGAGTTTTTCTATAATTTAGAACAGTAAGAAGCATGAATAGATATAACTATTTGGATGAGAATTTTTTTTTTTTTTTGGTTTTTGGGTCACACCCGGCAGTGCTCAGGTGTTCCTCCTGGCTCCATGCTCAGAAATTGCTCCTGGCAGGCACGGGGGACCATATGGGGCACCGGGATTCGAACAATGACCTTTTGCATGAAAGGCAAACGCCTTACCTCTATGCTATCTCCCGGGCCCCTTCCTTTATGGTTTTGAGCTAACTTCTTATAGTCAAATTGCTAGATCATAAAATAAATCATTTAATATTCTGAAAAAGAATATCCATACTAATTTTACATAGAGATTGGAACAACTTATTTTTCTAAAAGTATAATATTTTCTCCACACATCCAAAACTTGCTTCTGGTATTTTTGATGCTGTCTATATAGTCATAAAATTATTTTTATGCTTTTAATTTTCTGATAGTATATGATGACTATTCTCTTTTATTCATCAAAGCTTATTTTATGGTTTTTATTTTATACATTGTAATGAAATGCTTAAACCAGAAGTAGAACACTACAAGTTTTTCTCCTATGTCTTGCTTGGCCTGACCATTGAGCAACACCTAAGGCATGTTGTATGTTGTGCACATCATGCATCACACTTTTGCCTGTGCTATTTTCTAGTTGAGGGAATTGCAGGAGCTCTATGAAGTAAACCTGTTATAATTTTCAGGTGTTGCTCAAATTGTAAGGCTTCTTTTTTTTTCAGGACTTCTATGAACTCAGATTAATTATTACACTCTGATATACTTCTTCTATGCATTCATATTAAATTCTTTTTAGCTTTACTTCCCATAACTCAGTGGAGTGTCAGTCACAACAAAAATCTGTTTTAGAAACGAATTTCTGTAATCATGTTAATTGATTCCTTTGGTTAAGTTTTCAAGTTTTGTTTTATATAAAAGGAAAAATGTTAATCACTGTTTTCTTGTTTTAATATTCTAAAAGATTAAATAGATAATATGCAAAGCTGAGAGAAATGGTACAGCTATTTAAAGCACTTGACTTGCATTTTTCTGATCTTTAATATTGATATGACTCCCTGAGTACCACCAGGAGAGGACCCCTAAGCATAGAACTAGGCATAGCCCTGAGGCAAAGCCAGATTGCATGTCAAAACATAATTTAAACAGGAAGAGTGAAGTACCCATCCAATATTTTGTTGACTAATATTTATTACCTTCTCATTAGCCTTATTTTAATATTGCAGGGAATTTATTAACCTATATATCAAGAGACTGATTTAAGACCCAAATACTGTGAAACCCAATTACATCACTTACAAATATCAGGGCCCGGGAGATAGCATGGAGGTAAGGTGTTTGCCTTTCATGCAAAAGGTCATCGGTTCAAATCCCGGTGCCCCATATGGTCCCCCGTGCCAGCCAGGAGCAATTTCTGAGCATGGAGCCAGGAGTGACCCCTGAGCACTGCCGGGTGTGACCCAAAAACCAAAAAAAAAAAAAAATTATCCTTGTTTATAGTTTAATATGTATTAAAATATTCTAGTTTGCTTTTAATAGATTTAATTTTATGGTAACAAAGTTTAATAATAGTTTAGGGCAAAATTTGGTATTAGGTTAGGGCAAATTGGAGCTAAAATTATATTCTTGATTTTTTTCTTGATTTTAAATCTTTTAGATAACTTTTAGGTCTAATAATCCATATCACTTAAGTTATTTTTAAAATTTTATCTTACTTAGATGGAAGATTATTTCTGGCACCTCTAGGTAATAAATATGACAATATTGTTTACAAAATATACTATAATACTTTATATATGTTAAAATATATGTTAAAAATGCAATGAAACACACTTCTTATACATGTACATATATACATATTAGCTCTTTAACCTGATTTACCATATACCCATAAAGTCTCTACATTTGTTTTATTACATTCCATCTGTTTTCAAATTCTATAGTGTCTCTTTCAGGAGCATTGACTGTAGATCTGCATTTTCAATTTACTACATAGATGGTTGTTGATTAAAGTATATAGTAGCTGCCTTGATCTATTTATGAAACTATTTTTATATATTCTTTATTCACAGATATTCTTCTAAAATATGTAAGCTATACTGTCTTGAACATTAATTTTAGTTTCCTTAGCATGTTTATACTGACCCTTCAAAAATGTTTGGTAGTTTTTGTAATTGAGAATCTTAAGTGTAAATCATAATAAATCAATGAATATTTTCAACTCAGTGTCTAGGATATCAAAATTGATAAATAGATAGTTAATCAGATAAAATAACTTTAGTGTAAGTAGCAGAAACATTAAAGAATTGGATGGACATTTGTGTTGTGGTATAAACGTTTAATAAGGTACTAAACCACACACTCCAAAAATATGCAAATATGATAAACCAATAAAAATGTAAGTTAAAAGTTAAAGAATAAAAAAACACTACATGGACTGGAGCGATAACATAGCCATAGGGCATATGCCTTACATGCAACAGATCCAGAGCGACCTTGGTTTCTATCCCTGGCATCTCATATGGTCCCCCAAACCAAGAGTGATTTCTGAGCACATAGCCAGGAGTAACACCTGAGCATCAGTGGGTGTGGCCAAGCCCCCAACCCCAAAAGACACAACATAAATAAAATATAAAATAATTTTCTATACATCTTCAAAGTAAAAAAAGGAAGGAACAGAATGTGTAGTAAGTTTTATTTGCAAATTTAAATTTTTGGAAACTTTCTCATGCACTTAGTATCCTTACACCTTTTATCTCCAAGGGTTATGTCAAATCATAAGTTATATATGAAAATACTTTACTTTAAAATATAAAATTTACAAGTAAAAACTGACAATACAGAACAAAATCATATTTACATGGGTCCTTTATAGATCTAAATATTTATGAAGGAATTAAAAGGCTAAAAGTTAATTTATTAGATGACTATTCTTAGGAAATTTTAAAAAATGATGAGATAGAAAAGGGTTAAGATGTTTTAAATGTGTTTAAGTTGTATTTTAAATGTGGTTGATTCTATTTGATCTCCTATACCACATATGGTCTGCTTAGTACCAACCAATACTACTGAAAGTGACCCCTGAGAACTGGTGGATGTAGCTCATCCCTTACCATAAAAAGAAAAGAAATCATAGAATATTAAGCTGCATCAAAAAAAAAGTCAAATGGAAAACAAAATAAAGACAAGGAAGAAAAATAAATACTAAAACCATAGAAATCAAAATACATAAAACATTAGTAGAATTATTAAACCATTGTTAAGATAAATTTAGAAAATAGAGAAAAAGAACAAATATTCTTAATTTAAATAGATATATTGTTATAGGTCTGTAGAATCTAACTGGTAACAGGATACTATAAATATTTTATGCATATGTTGAGAAAATGAACTTATTCCAGAAAAACAAAATGTTAACATTAGCTTATATAATATAATTTTGAATATAAGTAATTATTATTAAATTAACATGCAGTACAATTTTTTATTTATGTTTTTTTTATGGGTCACATCTGGTGTCACTCAGGGCTTACTCCTAGCCCTATGATCAGGAATTACTATTGTAGGATCAGAGAATCATATGGGATGTAGAGAATTGAACTTGGGTTGGCCCTGGCAAGGTAAACACCCTATACTCTGTGCTATTGTTCTAACCCTTCACTGAAATCTTATAATATCTTTGAATACAAGTCAATCTTTTTTTTTTCTTTTTCTTTTATTTTTTGGTTTTTGGGCCACACCCAGTGACGCTCAGGGGTTACTCCTGGCTATGTGCTCAGAAGTCGCTCCTGGCAGGCACGGGGGGCCACATGGGAACTGGGGGATCGAACCGTGGTCCGTCCTAGGCAAGGCAGCAGGCACCTTACCTCCTGCACCACCTCCCGGCTCCCACAAGTCAATCTTGATGTTTGTAATCCTGAACACTTTAATAGCATAAAGGGAAAAAAATCCTGTGACCTGAATATAAAAGGGAAAAATCATATGACCTGAACATAAAAAAAATTAATGATATTTTGCATTTATTCAATAAATAGCATACAACCATTACTAAACTAGGAATAAAAGAAAATTTCCTCACAGTAAATGACACTTTTGGGGATCAGATAAGAGAGAATAGTAAAGAAGTTTTTTGTCTTACATGAGTTTGACTTAGGTTCAATCCAAAGCTCTTCTTCTAATTACCTGAGTATCACCTGGAATGAACCCTGAGCATAGGGCCAAGAATAAGTCCTAATCATTGCCAGTTATGGCAGGAAAAAAAACACAAACAAAACAAAACAAAAAACAAGCAAAAAAAGAGAGAAAAAGAAAAGTCACTTGGAAAAACAGTCAGCACATAATATAATAAATACTGAGTGTCCTCAGTCTCTCCTCTTAAACAGTGCTTCAGAAGACGACAGAGTATGTTAACATGATAAATAGATAATATGTACTTATTGGAAAAGAAACTGTGAAAGATTATTTTCAATGAAATATCTAAGTTAGGGACTTAGAGCTATCTCAGGAGGCTAGAGAATTGCGTGGAGAAGCACGAGCCTCTGACTGTGCATTGTGCATCCCTATTGTCCCCAACAGCTCTCTTACTCCTGACAGAACATAAATCATTGACCATAAAAGAAATCAATGTTCGGGTATTTGCAGCTACAAATATTTCAGTGAAAAATACTGGAAACATTTGATCATTTAAATAAATTCTTAGGGCTGTATCAAGTGGCATTTCCTATTGAGAACAATAACACCTGGTACATAAACCAAAAAATTCCTGGTAGATTTTTATCTAAATCTTTTATTTATTTATTTTACACCCATATTTATTTGTTTTAGTCACCATGAATTACAAAGTTATTCACAATTGAATGATAGCCCTGCAATATTCCAACATCAGTCAATTCACCAGTGCTCATTTTCCTTGATGAATGTCTCCAGGTTGGCCCCTACTCCCAGTATGTTCTACAGCAGGCATATAAAAAACATTTTATATTTAACTTGCTAAAACAAAACTTAAAAAAATGTCAGATGAAATTACCAGAAAATAATTATTTTAGTTTTTTAATTGGTAGTGGACAACCATATACTTTATTTGTAAGAATTGTACTCAAAGACAAATCTGGAAATTTTCACTGTTCTTAAAAGAAGTTCTTTTAGCTGTCACCATTTTAACAGTTATCATTTTTGCACTTTATAGACTCACTGTGCTCAAAGGAGATGCAACCCAAGCCATGAAAAATCAGGGTTACACCAAAAATACATAATCAGAAAACTGGAAATCTCATGAGGCGAGGGTGGGCCAAGTACTCACCCTGCCAAAATCTTGGCTGCTGTATCCATCATCGAGAATCACTGTTTTGCAATGACCCTGCCTCAGCATATCTCAAAATTCTCTTTGGGGATTCTAATCTGATAAAACTTCAGGTACACCAATATTTGAACTGGTACCATTAGGGATTTTTGCAGTGAGTGTGAGCACTTTCCCCCTGTATTTTCTTTTCTCCAAGAAGTCTGGCAGCTGAGAACATACCCCTAAAAGCCCAGTATCAGTAACAGTGCATTGAACTTATGGACAACTTTATTTGTATGATGGTG
This sequence comes from Crocidura indochinensis, assembly GCA_004027635.1. Lineage (NCBI taxonomy): Eukaryota > Metazoa > Chordata > Mammalia > Eulipotyphla > Soricidae > Crocidura > Crocidura indochinensis. Next base: position 26,037 of record PVKC010002158.1, on the reverse strand, counting down.
TTAATCCTGTAGGAACACACTGATTTTACAGAATGGACAGCTAAGACAAGAGCTTACTAAATCCTCTGTCATTATATTAAAGACTTTATTGGAGATTCAATAATTCTCACAAATGTGCTTGCTACTATACTTTTTCCTTTCTTTTTGTATTTCCTTACTTCTTTTTTTCCCTTCTATTCTTTTTTTAATATAACTTTGCTCTCACTTGTTTGGGAACAAATGTTTTATGGCCAACTATGTCAACTATGTTATGTATTTTCTTTAAATTAATATATATTTAAATTTAAAAAAGTTATTTTAATGCTTTTTATAATTTGGTTTAAAGCTGTGTATTTCCTAAACTTTGAAAGCATTTAAAAACATTTTTAACACTGTGGATTACAGAACTATTACTAAAAGGTCATGTACTTAACACTTTTCTACTTTCAGCTTTCTTACTATTTTCCTCCAGTATTGTGTTTGGGTTCTCTTCCCTGTTTTATTTTCCTTACCTTCTCCTTAGAATAATATGAGTTGGGATATGGAGGAAGCAAGTGTTTTGTGCATAAAAGTCAAAATCATTAGCCTATTTTAACCTCACAGGTTTAATTTATTTTACTCTGTTCTTGCCATAAATTGATGATGAGACAAATTTTTATTAAACACCAAAATTTAATACATCATAGACTAATCATATAGTTTGAAGTCCTCATATATAGATGCAAATTTTTATTATAGTTTTGTTTTAAAGTAATGATAGAATTACATTAACCAAAAATGTAATTGTTATTCATTTTTAACTTCTGGAAATAAAATCTAACCTGGTTATAAAACACAGATTATTTGATATAGTATTTGAAATATGTTGTAAGATTATTTTTAATTTCCATTACGTAAAACACAAAATCAATATTTTATCTCTGGCTGAAAATTTTATGGAATTTGAACATGGTTTCTGATTATTAAAAATATTGGATATTCAAATGGAAAGTGTTTGTGTGTGTGATTCTAAAATTAACTTTTCTGTCCAAACCTCTAGAACTTGATAAGCCAGGAACTCAGCACAAAGGTAAAGAAAACAAATGAGGAAGGGACCTTTTGCCTTTGCATGTTTCTCTTCTCTTATCTTCTGTCTCCTAAAACTCTCCTGAGAATGCCAATAAAGGCCCAGCAAAAACTCTCATAGGGGTAGCCAAGCAGAAAAGCCAAGAAAGACTGAGTAAAAGAAAACCAGCTACCAGAGGTGGTACTTGCTTTGTCTGTAAAAGTAGGTGGTGGTGGGGTCTACATCTGCTGTGAGATTAGCAATTGGGAGAGACTGAGGGGACCTGTTGCCTTTGTGTGTTTCTCTTCTCTTCTCTTCTGACTCCTGAAACTCTCCTGAGATGGCCAAGAAGGGCCCAGCAAAAACTCTCCCATAGAAGATCTACACAGGGGCCCGGGAGATAGCATGGAGGTAAGGTGTTTGCCTTTCATGCAAAAAGGTCATTGATTCGAATCCCGGTGCCCCATATGGTCCCCCGAGCCTGCCAGGAGCAATTTCTGAGCATGAAGCCAGGAGTAACCCCTGAGCACTGCCAGGTGTGACCCCCCCAAAAAAACAAACAAAAACAAACAAACAAAAAAAAAAACAAAATAAAACAAGAAGATCTACACAGACAGGGACTCCAGACGATGCTCTGCTTCACTTCGTGGCCATGTGCTCTTTCTAACTAATGTCCCCCACTACAACACACAGAGAAAAAAAAACACTACAAGCGTGATAATGGGGAAACCTTGCAGGCAAATACCATGCACAGAGAATAAAGATGATAGCTCTGATGACCAAAAATAAATCAAACCATCTAATTATTCTCTAAGATATGAGTTTAGAATAGAAATATGGAGGATCCTCATGGAAATCATATAGCTCTAACTGAACAGATGCTGGCACAAAAGACATACTCCCATAAAATCAAAGGATAGAAATTTTCTAGTCTATCTTCGCTGATCACAAACTGCCACAGCCCATTTCAGGAGTGAAAAACTCCTGAATATAGAAATCACATTTTATTCAGAAAAGCCTACTCTGAGTAGTCACTAACTGACCTCTTTGTCAAGGATGGTCTGAAATGTGAATTTCCAAGGCTGTGACATTTTTTCACTCTGTCCCTTTAAGAAATATAAGGCCTCAAAAAATCCTCCTGCAATCAAAGAAAGACAGTACCAAATTGATGCACCCCCATTGATCAGTTTCTTTGACCAGTGCAAATCTTGGCGCCAAAGCGTGTTTTTTCTAGAATTCCAAACTCAGTAGGAAAGTTATTTCTCTCTTCCTGATAATTGCTACTTACTCAATATTTCTCACTCCCCCATTAGCTACCTGTTTTTCCTACTTCCTAATTATTAACTGGGTTTCACTACTTTTGTTTTCTATCGAAACTAGATGAACCCCAATAACAGAATTTTCCTTTCCATCTTCTGCACCTGGTCCTTTTAAGATGCAAAATTTCAGCTAGCATCCATTGTCCTTTCTCAACTCTGGTTTCTCTACCTGTCACTTCATATGCTAATTCTAGTTTCAACCTCAGGATTCAACCCCCCTTCTTTTCCTGGCTTTGCCTCACCTTGCATTCCAGACTTTACTTTATAAGGCTGAGCTAATTTTTAATAAATTTGTCCTCGTTTCTTTTCATGTGGATCCCATACATACAACTGTGTGGTTCTCTCATTTCTACATTAATATTTCTGTTTGCAGATCTCCCTCCGTCTCGCTCTCTTCCGTGAGGTATAAGGACTCGTGAAGCATAAATATTAATAGTTACAGACATTAGTCGTCTGTAACAACAAACCTCTGAAATTAGATGTGAACTACAAAGGTACACAGAAAAAAACCTTTAACACCTGAAATTAAACAGTCTACTACTGAACAAACAATGGGTCCGAGATGAAATCAAAGAGGAAATCAAAACTTTGAAGACACAAACTATCAGAATCTGTGGGACACAGAAAAAGCGATACAAGGGAAAGTTTATAGCTTTGCAACCACACATATCAGGAAGAAGAAGGAGCCTAGATGAATAGCTTGATAATGCAGCTTATAAAATTAGAAAATGATCAAAAAAGAAACCAAAAAAGGTAGAAGAAAATAACAAAACAGAGCAGAAATTATTGAAATTAACCCCTCCCAAAAGATCAGAAAAATAATCAAAAGCAGAAGTTTGTTCTTTAAAAAAAATAAATAAGATCATAGACCACTAGAAAAACTCACAAAAAACAGAGAGAAATTCGATAAACCATATTAGAAATAAAAAGGGGTTATACCTACAGATATTCCAGAGAATCAAAGGGTAATCAGTTTCAACTTTGAGAAACTCATTTTCTCATGAAAATGAGAAAATGAGAAAACCTGTGAAAATGGATAAATTCTTGGACTGTTATAACCTTTCACAGTTGAATAAGGAGGATGTAGCATATCTAAACACCCCCATCATTATTGACGTATTAAAACGATGATCAAATGTCTGTCCAAAAACAAAAGCCCATGCTCAGATGGATTCACTAATGAATTCTTTCAAAACTTTCAAGAGAAACTACTACTAATCATGCCAATCTCTTTCATGAAAGTGAAAAAAAAACGAGAACATTTCCAAATAGATTTTATGAAGTCAACATCACTTTGATACCGAAGTAGCGAGAGATGCTATGAAAAAAGAAAATTACATGCCAATATCCCTGATGAACAGAGATGCAAAGATTCTCAACAAAATCCTGGCAAATAGGATCCAATGAATCATCAAGAAGGTCATTCAACAAGATCAAGTATGTTTCATACAGGAATACAAGGATGTTTTAAAATCCAGAAATCAATCAATATATTATAAAATATCAAGAACAAGAAAAATAAAAACCATATAATCATATCAATTGATGCAGAGAAAGTATTTTACAAATTCAACATTCATTCTTGATAAAGACTCTCATCAAGAAGAGAATGAAAGGAACTATTCTCAATATAAAGTCATCTACCACAACCAATGGCAAATATTACCCTCAATGGAGAAAAACAAAGTCTTTTCTCTAAAATCTGCTAAAAGACAAGGCTGACAGCTCTCACCACTCCTATTCATCATATACTGGAAGTACTTGTTATAGCAATTAGGCAAGAAAAAGATATCAATGTTATCCAGATAGGAAATGAAGAAGTCAAGCCCTCACTGTTTGCAGATGACATGATACTCTACTTAGAAAACCCTAAAGACACTACCAAAAAGCTTCTAGAAACAATCGATTCATATAGCAAGTTGGCATGCTGCAAAATTATGAACAAAAATCAATGACATTTTTATACACCAATAATGATAAGGAAGAAATGGACATTAAGAAAACACCGCATTCACATTAATGTCACACAAACTCATAGGTCTTGGAGTCAACTTGACTAAAGATGTGAAGGACCTATACAAAGAAAACTATAAAAAAACTGTTACAAGAAATAAGAGAGAACAATAGGAAATAGAAACACAAACCCTGCTCATGGATGGCAGATTAACATCATTAAAATGGCAATAATCCTCAAAGCATTGTAAAAAACAGCATATTATTGGAATAAAGACAGATCCTCAGATCAGCAGAATAGGCTTTAGTATTTAGAGAATGTTCCCCATACATAAAGCCATTTAATTTTTGATAAAGTGAAAAGAAATCCAAAATGGAGCAATGAAAGCCTCTTCAACAAGTGGTGCTGGCACAAGTCATTAGCCACTTGTAAAAATGTGAACTCAGACCACCAACTAGCATCATGTACGAAGGTAAAATCCAAATGGAATAAAGAACTGATATCAGACCTGAAACCATAAAGTATATAGAACAACACGTAGGTAAAACGCTCCATGACATTCATCTGAGAAGCGTCTGCACTTCAAAGGAAATAGTGCCTAGGATACAACAGCCATTCAGTGAATGGGAGAAACTATTCACCCAATACCCATCAGACAAGGGGCTAAAATTCATAATATACAAGGCACTAACAGAACTTTACAAGGAAAAAACTTTAACCTCATCAAAAAAATGGAGAGTATAAATGAACAGACAGCTTCTCAAAGAAGAAATACAAATGGTCAAAAGGCACATGAAAAAAAATGCTCTACATCATTAATCATCAGGGAGATGCAAATCAAAACAATTATGTGGTACTACCTCATGCCACAGAGATTGGCACACATCACAAAGAACAAGAACAAGCAGTGCTGGCAGGAATGTAGAGAGAAAGGAACTCTTATTCACTGCTAGTGGGAATAATGTCTAGTCCATCCTTTATGGAAAACAATATGAAGATTTCTCTAAAAAACTGGAAATTGAGTTCCCATATAATCCAGCTTTACCACTCCTAGGTTTATACCCTAGGAAAACAAAAATACAATTCAAAAATACCTTCTTTACACCTATATTCATTGCAGTGCTATTTACAGTAGTCAGACTCTGGAAACCACCAAGATACCCTTCAACAGAGGAATAGCTAAAGAAATTTTTGTACATATACATAATGGAATATTATACAGCCATCAGGATATATAAAGTTATGAAATTTCCCTATGCATGGATGTACATGGAATCTATTATGCTGAACAAAATAAGCCAGAGGGAGAGAGATAGGCACAAAATAGTCTCAATCATCTATGTGTTTTAAAAATAGTAAAGACATTATTGTAATTCCAGAGACAATAGAGGTAAGGGTTGGAAAGTGTAGCTCACAATATGAAGCTTGCCACAAAGAGTGGTGAATTCTCATGAGGAAATAACTGCACTAACCACTTGCATGTATATATATCACAGTTTCTTTAGTCATTCCTCTGTTAAAGGGCAACTTGGGGACTTTAATAGCCCGGCTATTGTAAATAACACAGCAATGAATATAGGTGTGAGGAAGGGATTTTTGTATTGGATTTTGTGTTCCTAGGGCATATCCCTAGTAGTAGTATAGCTGGATCATTTGTGAGCTCAATTCCAGGTTTTGGAGGCATCTCCATATCGCTTTATATAAAGGTTGGACTAGATGACTTTCCCACCAGCAGTGATTAAGAGTTACTTTCTGTCTACATCCCCACCAACACTGCCTGTTCTCATTCTTTGTAATGTATGCCAATCTTTGTGGTGTGAGATGGTACCTCATAGTTGTTTTGATCTGCATCTCCCTGATGATTAGTGATGTGGAGCATTTTTTCATGTGTCTTTTAGCCATTTGTATTTCTTCTTTCTCATTGTATTTCTTCTCGCCATTTTTTAATGGGATTAGATTTTTTTTCTTGTAAAGTTCTGTCAGTGCCTTGTTTGTTTTGGATATTAGCCACTCATCTAATGGCTATTGGCTGAACAGTTTCTCCCATTAAGTGGATAGCTCTTGAATCCTGGGCACTATTTCTTTTGAGGTGCAGAAGCTTCTCAGCTTAATATATTCCCATCTGTTTATCTCTGCTTCCACTTGTTTGCAGAGTGCTATTTCCTCCTTAAAGATATATTTAGTCTCAATGTCATGGAGTGTTTAACTACATGTTGTTCTATAGATCTATATTTTCAGGTCTGATATCAAGGTCTTTAATATATTTAATTTTTACCTTCGTAAATGGTTTTAGTTGGGGGTTTCAGTTTGCTTTTCTGCAAGTGGCTAACTATTTTTGCCAACAGAATAGAAGTGGCTTTCTTTGCTCCATTTAGAATTTCTTGCTCCTGGGGCCGGGCGGTGGCGCTGAAGGTAAGGTGCCTGCATTACCGCGCTAGCCTTGGACGGACCGTGGTTCGATCTCCCGTGCCCCATATGGTCCCCCAGGCCAGCCAGGGCGACTTCTGAGCGCATAGCCAGGAGTAACCCCTGAGCGTCACTGGGTGTGGCCCAAAAACCAAAAAAAAAAAAAAAAAAGAATTTCTTGCTCCTTAACAAATATTAGGTGATTTTATAAGTACTTAGCCTATTCCACTTATCTGAGGATCTCTCTTTATTCCAATAACCAGTTGTTTTGGTACCTATTGCTTTGTATTAATATTTCAAGTTGGGGAAAGTAATGGCTCCCATATTTCTTTTCCCAAGGAGTTCTTTAGCTATTTCAGGGTGTTTATTGTTCCAAATGAATTTCAGAAGTGTTTGATCAACTTCTTTGAATAATGTCATGGGTATCTTTAGAGGAATTGCATTATACATGTACAATGCATTGGGGAGTAGTGCCATTTTAATTATGTTAATCCTGCCATTCATGAGCAGGGTGTGTGTTTCCATTTCCTATTGTTCTCTCTTATTTCTTGAAGCAGTTTTTTTTATAGTTTTCTTTGTATAGGTCCTTCACATCTTTAGATAATTTTACTCCAAGACCTTTGAGTTTGTGTGACACTAATGTGAATGGGATTGTTTTCTTAATGTCCATTTCTTCCCTATAATTATTGGTGTATAAAAGGTCATTGACTTCTGTGTGTTAATTTTGTCACCTTCCACCTAGCTATATGAATCTATTGTTTCTGGAAGCTTTTTGGTAGAGTCTTTAGGGTTTTCTAAGTAGAGTATCATGTTATCTTCAAATAGTGAGAGTTTGACTTCTTTCCTATCTAGATTCCCTTGATATCTTTTTTTTTTTTTGCATAATCGCTATATCAAGTACTTCCAGTAATGTTAAATAGCAGTGGTGAGAGAGGAAAGCTTTTTCTTATACCAGAATATAGAGGAAAGGCTTTTAGTTTTTCTCCATTTAAGATAATATTTGACATTGGCTTATGGTAGATGGCCTTAACTATATTGAGAAAGTTTCCTTTCATTCCCATCTTGCTGAGAGATTTTTTTGATCAAGAATGGGTGTTAAACCGTTTCAAATTCTTTCTCTGCATCTATTGATATGATCATGTGATTTTATTTTTCTTGTTGTTGATTTTGTGTATTATGTTGATAGATTTACTGATGTTAAACCATCCTTGTATTCTTGGGATGAAACATATTTGATCGTAGTGAATGATCTTCTTGATGAGGCATTCAATCCTATTTGTCTGGATTTTGTTGAGAATCTTTGCATCTGTGTTCACCAGGGATATTGGTCTGTAATTTTCTTTTCTTTCTTTCTTTTTGGCAGCATCTCTGTATGGTTTTGATATCAAGGTGATGTTGGTGTAATAAAAGCTATTTGGAACTGTTGCCATTGTTTTTTAATTTCATGAAAGGGCCAGACCTTGATTAGTAGTATTTCCTCTTGAAAGTTTTGAAAGATTTTATTAGTGAATACATCTGGTCATGGGCTTTTGCTTTGGATCCTAAAAATTACCATTTTAATTTTCTCAATGGTGATGGGGGTGTTCAGATATGCAACTTCCTTCTAATTTAACCATGGAAGGTTATAGGTTCCAAGAATTTATCCATTTCTTCCCATTTCTCATGTTTTGTGACATAGATTTTCTCAAAGTACTCTCTGATTACCCTTTGAATCTTCAATATCTCTCCCTTTTCATTTCTAATACACATTATCAAGTTTTTCTTTCTTTGTGAGTTAGGCCAATAGTCTATCAATCTTGTTTAATTGTTCTAATAACCAACTTCAGCTTTCGTTGATTTTTCAAATTGTTTTTTTGAGTTTCCACTTCATTAATTTCAGCTCTAATCTTTGTTATTTCCTTTTGTCCACTTTTTTTCATTTTGTTATTATTTTTTAATTTTATAAGCTGCATCATAAAGGTATTCACGCCCCTTTTTCCTTCCTAATGTGTGCTTCCAAAGCTATAAATTTTCCTCTCGGTACTGCTTTTGCTATTCCTCATAGATTGCAATAGCTTTTTCATTTGTTTCCAGGAAAGTTTTGATTTCCTCTTTGATTTCATCTGGGACTCAGATTGTAGGCTGTTTAATTTCCAGGTGTTAAAGTTCTTCTTCTTTGTCAATTTGCAGTTCATATCTAATTTCAGAGTCAGTGGTCAGTGAAGGTGGCCTGTAAAATTTCTATCCTCTTGATTTTGGAGGTATGTTTTATGTGCCAGCTTGTGGTCTATCCTGGAGAATGACCCACGCACACTGAAGAAGAATGTTTATCCTAGTGTCTGGAGATAGAGTCTCTTTTCAGGACTATTATGTTTTTGTTGGGTTTCAGTCTGGCTAAACAATCAAGTCTTGACAGGGCTGTGTTGAGGTTTTCCACAATAATTGTGTTATTGTTGATATCCACTTTCAAATTTGTGAATAATTGTATTAGATATTTTTCTGGTCTCTCATTGGGTGCATATATGTTTAACAGTGTGATTTCTTGTTGTTGCACATATCCCTTGGTTAGTACAAAGTGTCTTTGTTCCTCACAACTTTTCTGAGTCTGATCTTTTTGTTATCTGATATTAAAATGGACACTTTAGCTTTTTTAAGGGTGTTGTTTGCTTGGATGATTTTTCTCTAGCCTTTAATTTTAAGTCTGTTTGTTCTGACTATTTAGATGTGTTTCTTTTAGGCAGCAGAAGGTTCAATTCATCATTTTGATACAATTTGCCACTCTGTCTCTATTATTTCGTGCATTTAGTCCATTGGAATTGAGGGAGATGATTATCACGGATGCATTGTCATTTTTATGTTGATATGTCTGTTGGTCTGTCTTGTCTTAAATCAGACATTTCAGCTTTTCCTTCAAGGCTGGTTTTGCTTCTTTAAAGTTTCTGAGCTGTTGCTTATCAGTGAAATTATGTATCCTTCCTTCAAACCTGAATGTGAGTAGGGCTGGGTGCAGTTTTCTAGGTGAAGCATCCATTTCATTCAGTCTTGTAACAATGTACCACCACTGTCTTCTGGCCTTGAGGTTTTCTTGTGACATGTCTGTTGGAAGTCTTCTTTTTAATAATAATTTTTATTTTGACCAAAGTGATTACATAACTTTCACATTAATATTTTAGGTACATATTAATATTGAATCAGGGGAATTCCCACAACCAAATTTGTCCTTCTACCACCCCCAATTTTTCCATGTAAAGCAAGCTCTTGTTGACAATATTTTAGGTACATGTTAACTTAATATCAGGGGGGTTCCCATCATCGAATTATTCTCCCTACAGCTCCACTCCCATCCTACCTCCTATATCTTTCTCCCTCAACACCGGGCTGCAAGAGTATGTGGTCTCCTCTGTGCCTAGCTTGCTACTTAGTGGTCTTACACCTGTTTGGTATTCATAGCTCCCTTATTTCCTCCTGTAACTGGGATGTGGGACTAGATAGATCAAGTTACATGGTTTTGTTTGAAAAAGATAAAAGCAATACACTGGGGTAAAAATCAAATACTCTGAAAATGGGCAGAGTCCTTCTAGAGGCGCTCATCCTAGGTTTGAGAGACAGAGGAGGAAAGGTGAATCTTTCTAACAGTACAAAAAGAAGCTTCAGATAGAATAAAATATCCAGTGAGCACTCCAACCATGAAGGAAAGCACCACATAAAAACCATGATCTTGAGATAAAAACATGGCAGAGCACATAAAGAAAGAAAAGAAAGGAAGAAAAAAATATATATAAATGGAGATAACAACTTTAATAACCACACCAAAACAAAGAAATCGACAAAAACCAGATAGATAGATAGATAGATAGATAGATAGATAGATAGATAGATAGATAGATAGATAAAAAAGAGAGAAATTATTTTGTGTTCCCCCACTGCACAGGCACAGTAAATATTGGGGTCATTCGAAAAGGAATTCCCTTGGCCTAAGAGATACAGGTTCTCTACACCCTTGGAGTATATTGTCATGGGATTAACTATAGATTCTGTACAGGTTCATTTACTCTCCCCTTGGTGCTTTCATGCTGTTTGGAAGACTTTTGCTCCATTCTGGGTGATAAAATCAGATCTCTGTATCCAAAGATCTCGATATCTACACAAGTCAAGGGGTGGAACTTCTGATGAAGTCTTTCTTTGTGGTTCTAGAATTTCCACTCCCTCGGTGTCATTTTAATCCGTCTTCAGTGGTTGGTGGTCCTGGTCTTTGCATTGATCCTAGGATGTTTCCAGAAGACCCATTCCATTGCAATGGTCTCAGACAGACCTTTGGAACTGGAGATGATGGTTGTTGTGCAGGCCATAGCTCAAACCCTAGACTAGGGCTTTTTTATTGGTTACAGGATGCATATAGTCCGGTCATGGTTGTTTCAGCAAGTCATCTATAGATCGCAATCTTGGCTTTTGGACAGACCAAAGGGTGACAAGTCTTCTGATTTTGTCTTATCATTAGCTGGTGAGGTAGGATAACCTGGTCTTAGGTCAAGTTGTTCCCATTTTCCTCGTCAGGATATCATATTAGAGCTGGCACTTGATGGTGTCCCAGCAGTATTAAGGATGCCCCAGACGGGATTTGTTTCCTATAGCTGTTGTGAAGAACTGTGTCATTTCTATGTCTGGGATCCAGGGTTCAAGATTGGGTGGACGATGCCTAATCACCTGGGGTCTAAGTTGGGTCCACATGACATATTTTCAGGGTGGGAGATGTTCCTGTATTTTAAGCAAGTATGAGTTCTTATCTCTAGTAGATGAGAGCTCGTTTTTACACATAAGATTTCCCCCTTAAAAAAAAAAGATTCCCCCCTTTTTTAGTGTGTCTTTGCTACATTATATTGCCAGTGCATTTGGGGGTGGAAAGAGAAGAAAACAGAACAGGTCACACTCCCCCCAAAAATATAAAAAATAAAAATAAAACTATATGTACTCACATAAATATATAAAATAATAAAATAGCAAGGTAATTAAAGGAACAAAATGCTGCAATAGACTATCTTACATTTGGAGGACTTCCATCATAAGTAAAAGACCTGTACTCAGCACCTCTTTACCTGCTTTTCCTCCAAATGTCTTTTATTTCTTTCAATTCTCTTTGTATGATTTCTCTCATGTCTTGTAGTATGTTTTCTTTTAGTTGGTTTATTTGTTCCTCCATGGATTTGTTGTACTCTCTGTCTAACGATTCTCTCATTTCTTTCACCATGGCTTGCATTTCCTTTCTCATGTTTTTTTTAATCCTTCCTCTGTTGAATCTGTGCGTTTTGGTGGACGTGGGAATTTGCTAGGATTTCTCTCCAGGTCCACAGGTATTGAAGTCTTCCTTAGTTCACCCATGTTTCTTTTCATTTATTGGTTTGGCTTGGAGTGCAGTTTTTTCAGATTTCAACTCGCTTTTGAGTTGGTGAGGTCAGTGAGGTTTGGCCCCTCTCATTTCTTCCAGTGCCAGTGAAGCCTCAATTACCCTCTCCCTCTACCTACCAGCCAGTGTAGTTCCACTCCTGGCCACAATGGATGAGAGCGCTGTTGAGCCTAGCTCCCTCGGCTCCTCCCCTACCTAGGAGTCAAAGGAGTTCCCACCCCCTCAGGAAGGGCCCACAACTTCCCTCCGCCCCTTGGGTTCCAAACTCCAATTCAGGGTACAGGGGGGCAGGTTATCTTTAGTGTGCCCACAGTCTCTAGGAGGTGAGGCATGTGTAGAAGGTCGTGGGAGGGGAGTAGACCCTAGTTCAGCCTTGTTGCCAGTCCGTAGGTGGGGAGGGGTGGCGACTGGCTCAGAGTGCTGAGGTGTGTGTGCACTGCAGTTCTGCTGGTCCCCCATTAGACCTGGGCCACCACGCTGCAGCTCAATTGGAAGGGAGGAAGCGGGTCGAGCTCACCTGCTGGTCCCCTGTTAGACCTGGGCGACCACGCTGCAGCTTGGTTGGGCATCTGTTGGAAATCTTACGGATGCTCCTTTGAATGAAACTTCCCTTTTTGTTTTTGCTGCTCTCAGTATTCTATCTCTATCTGTGAGATTTGTCATTCTGATTAAGATGTATTTGGGGAGCTTTTCTTTGGACCTCTTTTAGCTGATACTCTGGGCATGCAGAATTTGGTTGTATACAGTCTTTAGCTGTGAGAGTTTCTCTGTAATGATGTCTTTGACTGTTGTTTCTTCCCGAGTATTTCCTTCCTGGGCCTCTGGGACTCCAATGATACTTATGTTGTTTCTGTTGAGTTTATCAAAGACTTTTATTTTCATTTGTTTACATTCTTTGATTATTTTTTCCATTGTCTTATCATTTGCCTTTAGGTTCTTTTCCAATCTCTTCTGCTTTATCTAGTTGTTCTGTATCTCATCTTCCAGTTCAATGATTCTATTCTTGGCTGCAGTTACAATGTTGGAGAGGCTTTCTACTGAGGTGTTAATTTCAGACCTGTCATTTCAGCTTGGAATTTTTTGATTTCTATCTTTGTGTTCTGTTCAGCTTGATGCATACTTTCTTTGATTTCTGAGTCATCAGAGCTATCATCCTCATTCCCTATGCATGTTGCTTACCTTTGAGGTTTCCCCATTGTCACACTTATAGTGTGATTTTTTTCTACGTGTTATCGTCGTATTTGGCTGGGACATGAAGCGGAGCCTTTTCTGGAGCCCCTGTCTGTTGTGGAGCTTCTGGAAGACAGTTTTTGTTGGGTCTTTCTTGACCTTCTCAGGAGAATTTCAAAAGACAGAAGAGAAATCGAAGAGAACCTTTAAGTATGAGCATCAAGACCAGAGCGTTATTGCAAGTGATATGGCAACTGCCTGGCTTAGGATGGACGGAGCACTGTTTGATCCCCTGGTGTCCCATATGGTCCCCCAATCCAGGAGCTATTTCTGAGTGCATAGGCAGGAGTAACCCCTGAGCATCACCCGACTGTGGCTCCAAAACAAAAACAAAAATGACAAATGTCCGAACATCATACCCAGGTATGTATACAAAGAATGTGTCAAAGTTTTATGTGTTCTCTGCTTTATTAAGTTTTTACTTTATTCAGTCACAGGTTTCAAGATAATATCATAATCTACACAATTTTCTGTCAATGATCTTACTTCTATCATTAAATTCATAAATTCCTAAATTGCTGTCACCAAGATACTATTCTTTTAAGTACATTCATTTATATTAAAAGCTGACCTTATGGTTTCAAAACATTAACAATTTAGTAATACTTAAGTGTTCAATTATAATCTTTCAAAGTTTTTTTTACTATTCCTGATTTACTCTACCTATGATCAATGGGATCTTTTATGTCAGCTGGGAATTGATTTTCATCACTCTTTAATGTATGTACCTAAAGTTATTTGAGTGGTGCTCATTCACACTGCAATTATCTCAATAATATTTTCACTGGTTTAAATCCAAATCTTGATTAGTTTATTTTCCCTCATTTTATTAAATGAACAGTCATTTTCCCATAATTTTTGTCTCATATAGTATAATGTGTCATTCCGCTTAACATGAAACAAAAATTTCTAAACCGATTAAAATTTATAGAAAACTGAGTCACTAGTAAGAATCGAAATGACAAACATATATACAACCCTTTGCTTGGTGGATGAGATCTTTGGCTGAAAAATGTTTTGGCTACCAAAATCAATGTTTTGTCACCTCCCAAGTAACTAAGTTGTAGGAAAGCAAGTTGTTAATCATTATTTTCTCTCACATTTTTTATGACTTTATGCATTTCCATATGTAGAGTAACTTCAGTTTATTCTGTCAAATATCTTAAGAATGATGACATATCTTTATTTTTCTTTTGGAGGGGCAAATACAAAAGTGCTCAGGGTTTACGTTTGGTTTGGCTCTCAGGAATTACTCTTGGAGATGCACCTGGGACCACTTGAGATGCCAAGGATCAGTTGAATGCAAAGCAAGCATCCTTCCACTGTACTATCTACGGGGCCCTAAATGACATTTTTATCTGTCTCGGTCCTTAAGATTATAGACCAATAGGATATTCAGATAAAAATTACGTTAGAGATTACTGAGTCCATTTTCTACATTAATATATTGGTGTTTGTAGGAATTGCTTGGAGTCACAGTATAGTTACTTAAATCAAAATGCTGTAAGTTTATTCTATTTTGTTCTATACTCAATCAAGTCTATTTCTCTTTATAGTTTCTTGGAGATCTTTGTTTTTATCACAATTAAAAATGAATTGTGATCAATTTATATATATATATACAAATATATAATTCATGAAGCATCTTCTCCCTGTCTTACCCATCCACTTTCTGACAACTTTTGCTATATGTGCAGTAAAAAATTTTTTTTTACTCTATGACATGAATGATAGTACCATTTGTAGGTCTTAGAAGTGTTTGATACTCAGTACTATATACTTTTATCCTAGGATTTAATAGAGTTCAATTAAAGCAGAAATGTTATGACTAGACTGTACTTTTAAACTCCCCAATTGTCAGAACTAAAATTTGTTTTTATAGTTTCTTCTGTTTAATTTTATAGAGTATTTACTTTCTGACTGATTTCATAGATTTTAGTTTACATATATGTAAGCTAGTATGCCTTTAATCTTATGTTTATGTATGTGAATAGCTATATGTAAATACTTTATTCAAAAAGTATACTAATACACTATTTGTGCCTCTCTTATTTCTAGGAATATTTCAGTACTACATATTTTTCAATTAATATTAATGAACAATGTTATATTTGTGTTTGTTTTACTCCAGTTTAGCCTTCAATAGTTCTTTTCTACCTTATTATTCCACACAGTATTTAGTTGTATGTCAACTATATATTCAGAATAAAAGCATACATTTCTCTTCTGCATAAATTATAATTAGGACACTAAATAACAAATTAGTCCTGAAAATATAAGCAACATTGTGTATAACATTTTTGATAAAATATAGCTACATATAATGATAAAAAACTAAATTGACCTTCTCTTTAATCTACTTTTTTACAATACGTTTATTAAAATTACTACAGAAGTTAATTAATGTTTAACATAGAAAATTGTGTTTGGTAATTGGCTTAATTTATTTACTAATTGGTTACATATTAAATCCTCATTTTCATAGAGCACTGCTCATTATTAAGAATAATAATTCTAGTGAAGAAAGTATTCTCCATTTTGAGTTTTTCCCTAACTGAATAAAAATGTTAATTTTATTGAATTATCTTTATTAGGAATATTAACTAATAAATCTTACCATATGTAGATCATAGTTTATGTATACTTATATAGATATAAATATATTTACCTGAGTTTCTCTGAATGTTTTTGTATATATGTGCTTGGAGTAACTATTAACCTACATTTGTTTTTTTAGCGACCATCAAAATTCATAACTGCCTCTTAGATAATAGTATAATAACTGCATTACAGGCTTGAAGTAAAATTTGTTGCATTGTGTTTTGTGTTCTATGATAGAGAATGTAACCAAATCCTATCATTTGGTGAGTTATTGATGAGGGAAAATATTCATTGACATACCGAGCATTTATTTTTATATAAATATTTATAATATAGATAAATATAATCATAAGAGTAATGGCATGAGGAAATGTAATGGTTTAAATGGGAGTTGTCTAGACACTCTTAGCCCCAGAGTAAATAAAAAAGGAAAGAAAAATATGGAGGAGGAGAAAGGTATGTGAGATAACAGGTTTTAAGAATTCCAGGTATATTGATGGCTCCAAACAAAAGTCAACAAAATCAAAATTAGGAGAATCAAACTTTAAGAAAAATAAAAATGTTGCCTGTTATGATGGCAGGTTGGTGGGGGCTTGGGGAAATATGTGATAGACTCAGGGAAGATTGGTGGAGATAGGCTGATACTAATGGTGGGATTGGTGCTGAAATATAGTCTAACTAAAACTCAACTATAAATAACCTTGTAATATCACAGTGCTTTTGTAAAATCACAATGATTAAAATAAAAAATAATTATAAGGAAATCAGACTGATATCCATCAGTTTAAAAGAGATGGAATTATCTTTCTATTATATCATAAAAAGATATCCAGATTAATCAGATACACCGGTATTTGGGCCTTTTGGGAACAAGTGTGGGAACTCTTCTCTACATTCTCCTTCCTTGAGGCCTGCAGCTGAATAAGTGCTCCATGAAAGCCACAGTATCGGTAATAGTGCTTTGAATTCCTGGATAATGGGACCAGAGAGATAGCACTGTGTTTGTACACAGAGATGGTACAGTGTTTGTCTTGAATGCAGCAGACCAAGGATGGTCAACTATGTCAACTATGTGATGTGTTTTATTTAAATAGAGTAAAAAGAAGTACAAAAATAAAAAATATAATAAGGAAAATTTAAAGACCCAAGTCAACAGTACAGAGATGGTCTACATAATTGAGCATATAGAGAGGAAGAGGGTTGGATTAGAGGATTATGTTTGTCTTAAAAACCCAATTCAATGTATTATTTCCCCACCATTTTTTCAATGATTTTTCAGTCTTAAACAATGGAGCTAATTATAATTGCCTACTATTTATATATGGAGTTCCACATTTGCATGTTATTTCATATATTTTGTTTCCTTAGTCTTTTTCATCAGGAAGGTTCCTTTGTTTTCCACAATAATACCATTTTGAGGTGTCTGGGTTCCTTGATCTGTTCAATATTCTACATTTTGTTTCTATTTGTATGTTAGGTTTGCTTCTCTATTTTTTCTTGTTATTTATATTAAATAAGGAAAATGTACAGTTATGAGTGTTTCTTATGAGTTGGCAATTAATGTAATGCATTCTTTTATTAGACATATGTTATGTTAAGATCAAAATTCATCATTTGTCTCATTTTAGAAAATGTGACTCTGTTGCAAATGCCTTCCTCCCACTTAGTATTTCATAAGATGGTTTTAGATCTTTTGCTTTTCATGTATTTGAGTCAAAATGGCACTCTTAATTTCAAAGTGTGGTGATTAAATATGTATTTTATTCTTCAACATTATCTGGAAGTCTACTATTGAACAAACAATTTTTTTACCTTACATTCATTTGTTATTATCTATATATGACATGTGTTGGAATGAGTAAATAATTCCTTGAAAGCATAAAGTTGCCCTGGTACTTGTTTTTTTTTATTACTACACATTTTATTCTATTTTGCTTCTCTTGTTAATCCTTGCCAATTTGGGGTCCAACAACTTCATACATTTTTTAAAATAATTTTTATTTTGACCAAAGTGGATTACAAATCTTTCACAGTAATATTTTAGGTATATAGTGACATTGAATCAGGGACATTCCCACAATTAATGTTGTCCTCCCTCCACCCCTGTTCCCAGCATGCATCCCATAGCCTTCTCTTTTACCCGGTCCCCTCCCCAGGGCTGCGTATATAAGTGGTCCCCTCTGTTTAGCTTATTGTAGTTGGGTATCCATTCTGTTGTTGCTTTCTTTGGATTTGGTGTTTAAGTCTGATCATTTTTCATTTCTATTCAATGTTCATACACCTGTTTGGACTTGGTACCCTCCATTTTTTCCCTCTCAATTTGTGAGGCAGAACAAGATGGTTCAAGTTATGTGGTTCTGTTTGGAGGGAAAAATAAGCAAGGGATCAAACAAGCAAAAAACAGGATAAGTCCTTCTAGAGGCTATAAATATCAATTTAAGAGAAGAAAGGAAAAAGGAAGAAAACATAAAAAAGAATACAAAAAAATCCAACAAAAGAACCTGAAAAGTACCACAGCAATAAAGACAACAACCAAACCAGAATCACTGTCCCAAAATAAAAGCAAAACAAAGCACACACATACACACACACACACACACACACACACACACACACAGAAGTAAAGCAAAAACAAGCAACAACAACAATCACGAAAAATTAGTTTGTACTTCTTTTTTTTTTTTTTGCATAGACACAGTAAATATTAGGAAGATTAGAAAGGGAATTCCCTTGGCCTAAGATTCAGAGTTTCTCAGCTCTTGAAGCATACTGCCATGGGAATAACCACAGGCTCCGTGCATGCACATTTACTCTCCTCTAGGTCCACTTGTGATGTATGAAAACTTTCCACTCAGACATGGATGATAAAATCAGGCCTCTGTAACTAGAGATCTTGGTATTTGAAAGGTCATAGGATGAAGCCTAGGATGGAGTCTTTCTTTACGGTTCTAGAAGTTCTGTTCCATCACTGTGGTTTTAATCAGTCTTCTGTAGTTGGTGGTCTTGGTTTTTGGACCGATCCTAGGACACAGCCTAATATAGTCTTTTATTATGTCTCCAGAAGTTGTGCTCAGTTGCAGTTGTCTCAACAAGACTTCTGGGATTAGAGATCTTGGTTGTTGTACAGATCATAGGCCAAAGCTTAGACTAAGGTCTTTTTTATTGGTCCCAGGATAAATTTTGCCCCCTAGCCATGGTTGTCATAGTCAGTCTTCTGTAGAAAATGATCTTGGCTTTTGCACAGATCAAAGGATGATGTGTCTTCTGATTTCATCCTAATAGGAGGTGAGGTAACCTGCTCTTAGACCAAGTTGTTGCCATTTCCTCATCGTCAGGATGTCATATCAATCTGGCGTATGTTGGTGTCAGAGCATTATTAAGAATGCTCCAAAGGGAGTTTGGTTCCTGAAACTGCTGCAGAGAACTGTGTCAGATCTATGCCTGAGATCTAGGGTTTGGAATTGGAATGGCGCTGTCTAATCACATGGAGTCTAAGTTGGGACCACATGACATATGTTCAAGGTGGGAGGTGTTCCTGTATTGTAAAATGTATGAGTTCTTATCCCTAATAGATAAGAGCTTGTTTCTATACATAAAATTTCCCCTTTTTACTCTTTTTCTAATACTCTAGTGTCTAAGATATTCTGTCAGTACTCTTAAGATCTCAAAAGGATTGCTAACTATTTTTATAATTAATTTTTCATAAAATTATAGTAAGTAAAATTTGATCTGTTATGAAATATTTGTAGAAAATTTTATAAAATAGCAATTACAGAACAAAATATTGGATATATTATTGAATTTTTAAAGTTGTTATTTTTGCTACCAGCAAGTTGAAATATTGGAAAGAAATAAATACCATGTGCCTGCTAGCTGAACATTAAATACTATGGTTTAAGGATAATTTGGAATATTTAATATTACTTTCATTAAATAACTGATTTATTTTTAAACAAATATTTTACCCTTTATAAAGAGTATGGTATTATTAAACATCATTATCATTCAAAATATACAGTTATTAAATAGGTAAATATTGCTGCATTTAAAATGTTCATAAAATTGCATCTTTGTGAAAGTTTTTTGAAATTTATATTCACTAGCTTTATATCTTTCACTTATTTTGTACCTAAATAATATGATATATTAAATGTGAAACAGTCTATTGGGATTTTAAAGTGATCATTACACATATTTTTAGAAATGTTTAAAGTAAGGGACTATGATGACTCATCATTTTCTATAATTGCTTGTCTAATAGTAGAGTTTTTGATTATGTATGACTATTAACAATATTAATCTATGTCCTTATGATTTAATGGAACTCTGATGAGGATTGTATTGCCTGTCTGCATAATACTTCGGTAGAATTATTTTTTGACAATGTTAATTCTCCCATATTATGAACATGGAATCTTTTTCTACTAACTTGTATCTTTTAATTTTGGATTATAGTCCCCAGTAAATCTTAACTTCAGTTAGAGTCCTATTATTCTTTTTTTATATTATTATCTTTATTTAAACAACTTGATTACAAATATAATCGTAGTTGGGTTTCAGTCATGTAAAGAACACCCTCCTTCACTAGTGCAACATTCTCATCACCAATGTCCCAAATCTCCCTCCTCCCCACTCCACCCCCACCTGTACTCTACACAGACTTTCCACTTCCATCTTTCATTTACATTCATTGTTATGATATTTCTCAGTGTAGTTATTTCTCTAACTGCACTCATCACTCTTTGCAGTGAGTTTCATGTCATGAGCTAAAGTACCTTCAAGCCATCCTCGCTCTGGCTCTGAGGATTATTGCAAAGATGTCTTTTATTTTTCTTAAAACCCATAGGTGAGTGAGACTATTCTGTGTGTCTCTCTCTCCCTCTGACTTATTTCACTCAGCATAATAAATTCCATGTACATCCATTTATAGGAAAATTTCATGACTTTATCTCTCCTGATGGCTGCATAATATTCCATTGTATATATGTACCACAGTTTCTTTATTCTGTATGAATAAAGAAATTTCTCATATTCTTTATGAATATGCCATTCACCTGTTGAAGGGCATCTTGATTGTTTCCAGTGTCTGGCTGTTGTAAATAGCGCTGCAATGAATATAGGTGTGAGGAAGGGATTTTTGTATTGTATTTTTGTGTTCCTAGGGTATATCCCTAGGAGTGGTATAGCTGGATCATATAGGAGCTCAATTTCCAGGTTTTGGAGGAATCTCCATATCGCTTTCCATAAAGGTTGGACTAGATGACATTTCCACCAGCAGTGGATAAGAGTTCCTTTCTCTCCACATCCCCGCCAGCACTGCATGGTCTCATTCTATGTGATGTATGCCAATCTCTGTGGCGTGAAATGGCACCTCATAGTTGTTTTGATTTGCATATCCCTGATGATTAGTGATGTGGAGCATTGTTAAGACTCCTGTTATTCAATTTGGGATGTGTGGATTAAATACATAAATGTATGGGTGCTTGCCTTGCATGCAGCCAACCAGGGTTTTGATCCTTAATCTATATATATATCCTTAATCTATATAAAACTTAATCAAATATATGGTCACAAGAGCCTGACAGGGGATGATTCCTGACATTCCTGACAGGAGATTATGCCACAAGGAGTGGCTCAAAATTTTTTTTAAAGTTTTTCTAGGGGCGGAGCAATAGCACAGCGACAGGGTGTTTGCCTTGTACACGGCTGACCAAGATGGAACCAGGTTCGACTCCGGGAATCCCATATAGTCCCCCAAGCCTGCCAGGGACAATATCTGAGCAGAAACTGGAGTATCCCTCAGTGGTGCCTGTGTACCCCCGATCTCCCCTTTCTGTTTTCTTTTTATATATTACCAATGGCATGCAAAACCACAATAGGTATGTAACCTGTCACTTTATAATATAGGCTTATTGTTTATAGAAGAATTCTTTTTGTCTTTAATTCATCTATATATAATGTGCATAGTAGTAGTTTGGAATCTTTGTGATTTGAATCTAATTGCTATTTATTTCCAAGTAGCTTATAATTAAGACTTCTGATACTCTGTCTTATGCCTGGTATTGGCGGAAAACCTATTGCTTTATTATTATTTTTATTTTATTTATATATTTTTTGTTTTTTGGGGGGAGGCACACCTATTTGATGCTCAGGAGTTACTCCTGGCTAAGCACTCAGAAATTGCCCATGGCTTGGGGGAACCATATGGGATGCCGGGGGATCAAGCCGCAGTCCTTCCTTGGCTAGCGCCTGCAAGGCAGACACCTTACCTCTAGAGCCACCTCTCTGGCCCCTAACCTTTTGTTTTAATGGTAAGTTTACTAGAATTAAATTTGTCTGTGTTGCTTCTAATAAATTGAGAAAATATTGTTTTAGTTTGTAGCATTAATTGATCTTTCTTCTCGAAACCCTGCATGTTTTAACATGATCTTACGATTTTTCCTTCACATTAATTAACTAGGATGTATTGAACCAAACTTGCATCTCTGACATAAATCCAGCTAGATTATAGTTTATTTGTTTAAATTACTTTTAATTTGGCTTGCTAGAATTTTGTACAAAATTTTATAAGAAAATTGGTTTTGATGTTTTGTTATAATAACTCTTCTTTGAGTTTCAGGTTGGACTCACAGAAAATTAAATTATTTATTTTTCTTCAAATATTAGGCAGTGATTGAGGAGTTTGATGCAGTAAATTTCCTTTGAAGATATTGAACAATTAACTAGTTAATCTGTCTGGACCAGATTAATTAATCTTGCTGGTTCATGACTGTAGCTGTGGTATTAATAGCTCATGGGTTTTGCTCCAATTGTGGGTGATTTTCAGGATCCTATAGTACCTGTTTTCATATTATCAGCAGAAAATCTTTTCAGACTCTAGAAAATAATTAGTTTTACCATTCATAACTATTGAAAGATTGATGCTTTTGTTTCACCAATAGGAAGATGTCACAGTCCATTAATGTTCCACACATAACCTTGACATGATGGAGATTGCTAATGGATTGCTGTCCAATCAAGAAGGACAATAGTTCCATTATGGCTTATTGTGGGCAGTAGATATACCTGTTGTAAACTGCTATGTCTGGGACATGTTTTATCACCTACTTATCTCTTAGTTGTGTTTTGTGAGGGTAGAATCTTGAAGGTTGAAGTGGATTTTTTTTTCAGCTAGCTACTTCTTTTCTCCAGGTTACAATTTTGCCTCTTAGCAGTCTCTGCTTCAACAGTCCATTCTCTGTTATCCTTATCTGCTCCTTGTTACACAATTGAGCATTTTCCAGAAATGTTTGATGAGTTATACCTTAAACGTCCTCCATTTTGTTTTGGGCATCATATATGCTCTCAATTTCTTTTCTTCTATCTTGGAATCACATCAAGGTTTTAAAATGTCACAATTATAAACACACATAAAGTTATTTTTCCATTTACTATGTAAATTATTTTATTCTAAAGGTACAAATTATTTTTTTCAAGTAATTTTCTTATATCATCTTTTGTCTGGTCATATATATCTAATATTATTAAGATTCCTTCACTTTGGTATTGGACTTTCTCAATTGCCTGGCATTTTTCTCATGTTTTACATTTGATACTGAAATAGTCCCTTGACCTTTATCTTCTAAATGTATCTCTACTTTTAAACTTAGACAACTTTGTTTTTTTTGTTTTGTTTTGTTTTTGTGTTTGGTTTTTGGGTCACATCCGGCAGCACTCAGGGGTTACTCCTGGCTCTACATTCAGAAATCACTCCTGGCAGACTCGGGGACCATATGGGATGCTAAGGTTCGAACCACCATCCTTCTGCATGCAAGACAAACACCCTACTTCCATGCTATCTCTCCAGCCCCTAATTTATTAGATAGTTTTTATCATTATTTTAGTTCTCCTTATTCTTTAGCTGTTTTTATTAATGAAGTGATATTTTTATTTTATGAAAACTTGTTCATTTCTTCTTCTGAGGCTATTAAGAACATATTTCCTTTTTATGAATTTTCTTATTCAGTCTTCTAATTATTTTCTTTTTTATTTTTGTTTTATATTTTCATATTGGACATTTTCTTGGTGGAATATTATACCTGAACAACAAGATTTTGGCATGGAACCAAGCAACTAATATCTAGGATGCTGCAGACCAAAATATGGCTATTTAAATAGCTCAGCCTTTATTCTGAATTTGGGTCTTGTTTGGAATAATGACCATAGACTGAAATTTCACACTGATATGAATTTCCACCAAGAAGAGAAAGAAGCTTCTTGATCTTTTTTTTGTTTGTTTGTTTTTTGGGTCACACCCAGCAATGCTCAGGGGTTACTCCTGGTTCCATGCTCAGAAATTGCTCCTAGCAGGCACGGGGACCATATGGGGCACCGGGATTCGAACCAATGACCTTTTACATGAAAGGCAAACGCCTTACCTCCATGCTATTCCTGGGCCCCGAAGCTTCTTGATCTTATGTACTCAATAATAATTATATTTTATCACTTCTTTTTATAGCAATTACCACTTATTTTTGTTATGTTTTGAGGCATTCGCAGAAGTGCTCTGAGATCACACTTTATAGGTCTCAGTGTCAATATTTATAGATAACTGGGGATTGAACCCCATCAGCTATTTTTTAGGCTAACACTCTACCCTCTGTATTATCTTTCCAACCCTAAAATGAATTACTTCTTTGTAATCTTTGTCTTCCAGTGAGTGAAAATAATATATCTGGTACTTTCTTTTTTTTAGTTTATAATAATTTTCTATCCTTTTGATGGATTCTGGGAAGATCTTTCAGATAAATTTGCATAAGCATTCTCAATTGTTTTCCTTGAAGTATGATTTATTTATTGTGCTGACTTGCTTCCCATAAAGAAAGGATATATGACAACCTTATTTATAATTCTGTATCCATGGCTCAGCACAGTGTTGTAGCACTAACTACTAAATATGTAGTAGTTATTAATTATTTATTAAATCAGTGAATAAAATACTTTAAAACTATTAATAAGATAGCTAGTGTATTTTTCACAAGGTCCACATTTTTATAATTTAAATGATTAAAAAAGGCACAGGTACTTCTTTCTATACTTCTATGTTAATTATGTATGTTTTACATGTATGTGTGTATATTCACACATATATAACTCAATTTTATTCCATTGGCATATATTATTGATTCTTTTCTAAAAATGTAGAAAATCCATTAAGTATTAATTTAAGTATTAATTTAAGTATTAATTTAAGTATGCCATTAAGTATTATATGTATTATATATAATATATATAGTATATATATATATATATATATATATATATATATATATATATATATATATATATACTCAGGTATCACTCCTGGTAATTAGGGATCATATGGGATGCCAGAGAGAATGTAATTCTGCCAGATAAAAGGCACTCTGCCTAATAAACTATCTCTGAGCATTCAATGTATTTTTTAAATTTATTATGTTTAATGTGTTGTAGTGAAATAAAAAAGCATCTACCATACACCCCAGTTTTGTAAAATCTGTTTTACCTAATTCTTGAAAAACTGTAGTCTCTAGTATGAACACATGGATTGCCTATTAACTTTATACTTCTTGTAGCAGGGTTTTTTAGTTTTCTTTGTATAGGTCCTTCACAACTTTAGTCAAGTGGACTCCAGGGTTTTTGAGTTTATGTGAGATTAATTAACTTTATATTGACATTCTTGAACACACATACAAACACACATGTTCACAGATAACTCTAAAGCAGTAAAGAAAACAAAACATGTTTGACTACTCCTCTGCTCCTCTTGTTCCTCTTATAAGATAAGCATTTTGTTACATTTTTTTTTTTTTTTGGTTTTTGGGTCACACCCGGCAGTACACAGGGGTTACTCCTGGATCCATGCTCAGAAATTGCTCCTGACAGGCACGGGGGACCATATGGGGCACCGGGATTCGAACTGATGACCTTTTGCATGAAAGGCAAACGCCTTACCTCCATGCTATCTCCTGGGCCCCATTTTGTTACTTTTTTAATCTGCACTTTTATAAGAACACTGGTATGATGAATGTGCACTTTTCAGAATGGTGAAATGAATCATCTTAAAATTTTTGTTGGTCTTGGACCATACCTGGCTATGCTCAGG
>PVKC010002157.1:0-45126 GCA_004027635.1 Crocidura indochinensis | reverse complement strand
AAATAAAAAATATTAAAAAATAAATAAAGAGAGAACATCTAGAAATCGTGTCTCTCCCATATGAACAATAAATGAAAGCAATTTATTTTGGAAACATAATCATACTTGAGAGCTCACTTTTTCAAACAACATTTACTTAATCCACCTAAAGTGCATATCCTATTCAGATACACACATGCATCTGTGTATATATAACAGTCCTGTGCAAAATGCCTTTATGTCAACATTCTTTTTGGGTGCCATTTAGAAGCCCATTCTTCCTATTTCTGAGTCTCTGGCACATCCAGATTCCAATTCTATGATCGACTAATAAATTAGATCTTTACTGAAAAATTGTTTCCAAAGAGTATGTATTCGCAATAAACATTGCATTGTAGGTAAACTCATATAAAGCATACTGAATATGAGTTTATATTATTTTATGATCACTAATTCTGCAACAGAGGTACTTCTAATTTTTTCTATATATCCTTACTTTGATGGTTAAGTAGTGTCACTCTAGCTAGAAATGTCTTTGTCAGTCACTTAGGTCTGTAATGCTGAGATGACTTTTCTTGTCACCAGACTATATGAGACCTAAAATTCTACATCATCATTTCATCTTAAAACTATTAGTTGAATGCCACAGAACTGGTAAAGATTCACAAGCAATGATCCTGAAAATTAGTAAAAAGTAATTTCTTTATGAGATACAAACTACTTCCTTAATTGGTATCATAGGTTAAACATGTTGAACAACTTTTGATGACTTACAAAATAAGCCCATTCTAATTCTCAGAGGAGGCAAATTAATAGCAATTCACCTATTTTCAAGGTGGCAACTTCTAGATTAAAAATAAAGCACTGTCATGTAGGTAAACATTAATATCTATTTCTAAAACCATCATCGGCATCTGGATATATAATTCTCAGCATAGACTCATTATTCTTTTGAAATTTTTTCTCTTCATTATTTCTTTTCTTTATTTTTTCTTACTCTTTCCCAGTAAATCTCTAAAGTATTGAACATATTAGAGAGTAAAAGCTACTCTAATTTTGTTTATTTTTAAAACGTTTTTTGGGAAAATTGCTCCAGTCTGATCTAAGAAGAAAAATAAAAATTATTACAGTTGAAGTATCTCATGACGCAAAACATTTCTGGCAAATTTATTTTGGATATAGCTCTTAGTCTCATAAATTTAGTAAAAATCCATTTTGGTTAAATTGTGCACTTAAGGCAAGTAAATACACCATCAGCTTTCCATTTCTTAAGTCAGTATAAATCTTGATCCTGCTGAAAAAGTATGGTTATCTAAAGAATATTTACATCAGAGCTGGAAAGGAAAGCAAGTATCTCTGCAAATAAGGATGGTAGCAACAAGCAGCAAAAATAAAGAAAGCAACAGAAGCCAGGTTTCTATTTTAAATCTGATATGTTTTGAAAGCTCATGGGGAAAGCTTAGAGCGGCCTTTGGGAAAACAGAGATATTAAATTTAAGAGGTGGAAAAGATGAACTCAGTGATGATGTAATCTAGATCCTTGATGACACTGAAGACTTCTATGAAGATTCTGCTTGTGTGCTATCTGCCACAAGGATGCAACCAGAGACATTTCTGAATGTGGTCTGTGCCTTCACAAAGATATGCTTGCTATTTATTTTTGTCTTTGAAAAAAAATAAAGATGTCCTTAATAAAGATGACCTTTTCCCCTGATGGTTGCATAGTATTCCATTGTGCATACCGGTATGTATTGTAGTTTCTTTAGCCTGTAGTCAGGCATCTAGTTGTTTCCATATTCTGGCTATTGTAAATACCATGCAATGAATATAGGTGTGCAGAAGGTATACTTGTATTATGTTTTTGTGTTCCTAGGGTGTATCCCTAGGAATGGTAAGTATGGATCATATGGGAGCTCAATTTCCAGTTTTTTATCTTCAGTAATATATGGGCCAGAGAAAATATTGAATTTCTGAGGACTAGAATAGAAGGAGAAAAAGAAAGTTTGCCAACAGGGAAGGAAGGGAGTAACCCATGGTCAATTTCCAGGATTTTTTTTGTTTTTGCATTTTTGGTGTTGTTATTTTTGTTGTTGGGGCCACATCCAACGATTCTCAGGGCTTACTCCTGACTATGTGCTCAGAAATTGCTACTGGCTTGAGGAACCATATGGGACTCTGGGGGATAGAACCACAGTCCATCCTAGGTTAGGGCGTGCAAGGCACTACCGCCAGTGCCACCGCTACAGTCCCCTCAATTTCCAGGTTTTGAGGAATCTCCATATTGTTCCCACAGTGCCTGGATTAAGTGGCATATCCACCAGCAGTGAATGAGAGTTCCTTTCTCTGCACATTCCCGCCAGCACTGGTTGTTCTGATTCTTTGTGAAGTCATGAAATTTTCCTGTACATGGATGGACATGAAGCTGCTGAGTGAAACAAGTCAGAAGGAGAGAAAAAGGCATAGAATAGCTTCACTCATCTATGAGATTTAAGAAAAATAAAAGACATTATACAATAAAAGACATAATACACAGAGACAATAGAGACCAGGGCTGGAAATACTGGACCATGGTATGAAGCTTACACAGAGTGATGAGTGCAGTTAGAGAAATAACTACACTGAAAACTATCAAGACAAAAATAGTGATGAGAGAAATAGAATGCCTGTCTTAAATACAGGCAGGAGTTGGGGGAGGAGGTAAATGGGGGACATTGGTGGTGGGAATATAGCACTGGTGAAAGGGGGTGTCTTTTTTTTATAACTGAAACTCAACTACAAATATGTTTGTAATCATGGTGCTTAAATAAAGATATTAATTTTTTAAAAAGGTGTCCTTTATTTCCTTAAAAGTAATATTGGAAGTTACTATTTTCCATTCTAAAACAGTCTTTCAGTCAATTTTGCCACAATATTCTAGTGTCAATAAATAGTAGGTTAAATGATAACTAGATATCAGAATACAAATTTAAAGAACTCATGATGTATAGATCTCTGTACTCTATAGACTCATTTTTCCCCCAGAAGTCTGTATTTTATTTTATTTTTTTACCATAGTGTGGACTGAACTCATGGTTGCATATATTCAAGGGCTGTGCTCCAACTGAGCCCTAGTCCAGATCCATAAGTCTATATTTTTTACATTATTTTGCAATTTCTTCCCCTCTTTTTTGGGAGGCGGGGGGGGCATACCTGGTGATGCTCAGGGATTACTCCAGGCTATGCACTCAGAAATTGCTCCTGGCTTAGGGGACCATATGGGATACCCGGGGATCGAACCCCAGTCCGTGCTAGGCTAGCTCACGCAAGGCAGATGCCTTACTGCTTGCACCATCGCTTCAGCCCCTTTTCCTTTTATTTAAACAATGGACTTACAAAGTTGTTCATGATTGAGTTTCAGTCTTAAATAATACACCACCCTTCTTCCTTTCCCACCAGCAATGACCCCAGTTTCCACCCCACCCTCCCCATTTTCTGCCTTGTGTTTCCTTTTAGACAATTTGATTTGCACTATTGCAAATGAAAGGGCGCAACTTTTTTTAAACATGTAGATATTGTCCAAAGTGAACAGTTCCAATTATCATTGTCTCAGTGGTCCCTTCCCTTAATTGAACTGAGCCACTATTTGTAGTAAGCTTCCTATAATGGACTGGTCCTCCTGGCCCTCATCTCTATTGTCTCTGGATATTATTACCATACTCTCTAAACTCTTATGAAGAATGATGCTAACATTTTTTTTCACTATTTCAGGTCTGATTTAAGATATAGAACATGTGAAAAATCAAACTTGTTAAATGTAATGTATTAATGTTTTAATTGTTATAATCATGATATTAATATATTACTTTAAGGGAAAAATAGTAATCTTATGTATACTTTGTATTGTTTGGGTTTGGTTTGATTTGTTTGTTTGTTTGTTTTGAGGCCAACTCAGTGGTACTCAGAATTTACTCTTAGCTCTGTGCTCAGAGAGCACCTGGTGCTGCTTAGAAGACTATCTAGGGTACCTGGCATATACATTTGAATTTTAATCTAGTCTGATTAGAGCACAGGACATAAGGATCAAACTTGAACTATAGGGTCAGAGAAAAAGTATAGTATATAAGGTAAGTGCTACTTATGATTCAATTACTAACACCCCATTTAGTAAGCATCACCAGGTGTGACCCCTGAGCACAGACCTAGGAGTAATCTCTTACCACCATGAGGTGTGGCCCCCAAAATCATAAAAATGATCAGAATTACATTACATATTTAAAAAAATTTAAGTAGTCTTGCAGGCTTTTATTTAGTTCACAAATAGAGAGAAACATATTTAACCATTAATTTCTTTTTTTCGGGGGGGGGGGGTCACACCCGGCAGTGCTCAGGGGTTACTCCTGGCTCCATGCTCAGAAATTGATCCTGGCAGGCACGGTGGACCATATGGGGCACCGGGATTCGAACCGATGACCTTTTGCATGAAAGGTGAACATCTTACCTCCATGCTATCTCCCGGGCCCCTTAACCATTAATTTCAACATAAGTTTTGCCATTCTAAAAGTTAGTAAATTAAAAATAAAATAAATTGTTAATATTTGAAGAATATATTAATGATCAAAATTAAATATTTTTAAACTATCAGGAGCTAAATTAGGCTATTTGCCTATGAAAATAGTTATAATTGGCAGCAAATTATCAATGAGTAGATGCTTTAGTGTCAACACGGACAAGATTATCAACCTGAGCTGCACTCTAAGCAAAACTAGCTGAAAAACAAAAGTTCAACCAGAGTACACTGGTCTGGTTTTGAAAGTTTTCTAAAATTATATAGTTCTTAAAGAGCACTTGAATGAAATTAATTTAGAAACAATTGACTTATTAAAAATAGCTTTTTAATTTAAGAAGTCAAGTGTATTATTTTAAATATATGTATATATGTAAAACATGGGATGTGTTACCTTAAAGTTATTTTCTACTTTATAAAAGTAATAATATGTTGTTAAATTATTCTGGTTATTGAACTTCTGAAAACTATTGCTACATTATCAGTGATAAAATCATTTAGGAAGCAGTTACTTTTGAAGAAATTTTTACTAAGGACTATCTATCCAAATTAAATTGTTGGTATGCAAACAATGATCTGAATAGACATACATCAAAATATATGCCATATTCAACATAGCTACAAAAGAAACTCTTAATTATTTAATTGTATGAATAAACTAATAAATTATACTCTAATTGAAATTCTAAGATAATGACTTTGTTTCTGTCTTTACTAGTTATGTATTTGTTATTTTACTGCTAATATCTTTTGATAGAAAATAATACTTCAGAAGGCTATTGAAAATATTAAATAATGGGGCCCAGGAGATAGCATGGAGGTAAGGCATTTGCCTTTCATGCAAAAGGTCATCGGTTCGAATCCCGGTGCCCCATATGGTCCCCCGTGCCTGCCGGGATCAATTTCTGAGCATGGAGCCAGGAGGAACCCCTGAGCACTGCCGGGTGTGACCCAAAAACCAAAAAAAAGAAAATATTAAATATTTAAATGATATATAGCCCATTGTCTTATGTGAATAGTGAATTTAATTTAAAAATAATCACTAATAAAGCCATAACTTTATGATCGAGTTCATTTTTTCTATTTATCATATATAGTAAAGGTAAATTGCAATATTTCTTTAATAAAATTTAAATAGAAAATAAAATCCTGACATATTTGATAATAAAATTAGAAGAAAAAATAATTACTATCTGTTTCCATTTTCTATCATGTCACTATTATTTTTATTTCAAACTTAAAAAACCTGCTACCAATTGTTTAAAGTTTCAGTCAGATAGCCAGTAAGCCCAGGTAATTTCTGTAGTTTTTAAAACACGCATATTTCTACTCTTAATAAAGATTTAGAAAGCTATAAGATTACAAATACACTTGTCTCTCATATTTCTTCCAACACTAATCTAAAATTGAACCTCCTTAATCTATTAAACATTGCTAAAATGCTCTACAAGCATTTTTTCCTCTCTGTTTTCTTTATAATTACCCTTAATTTTCATTTGGGAAAAATGCTGAAATAAACTCTTTAATATATTATTTTATTTTTCATCTTTAAATAAAGATGAAAACAATTATCAAGAAGTTAGCATAAGGATTTTTTATGGATGCTACTATAGCACTAGTTCAAATATCATTTGTTCTAGAATCTTAATATATTGCTTCAATTCCTTTACTCATCATTCAAATTCATTACTAATTGATTATCTACATAGGTTATAAAATAGATTGTAGTATATAAAAAGGGTTTCACATAGTTGGAAATACAATCGAAATCTTCAATCCTTCAACAATAAATAGAGCAAAAACAATTCCTGAATTTCCTGTGATGCCTCATCTATTCTCATACTACTAAGCATCATAATTACCATCTTCAAGTATCATCTCACACCACCAGTGAATTAGCCAAAGAGATTGACTGAGGGGCTAGAGATAGCACAACCGTTATTATCGACATGGATTGGATCCTCACAGTATTGGATCTCTCGAGAGTCTAGGATTAGGGGCCAGAGTAATAGCACAGTGAGTAGGACTTATGTCTTGCACACGCCGACCTTTGTTTAATCCCTAGCATTCCAAATGGTTCTCCCAGTCCACCAAGGGTAATTTTTGAATGTAGAGTCAGGAATAACCCTAGGGTGCTGCTGGCTGTAGCCTAAAAACCAGGATTAGCCCTTGGATGCTCCAAACTGTTACTATTGCCACCTAACAAAGTAGGGCTCAAGCACCACTTCATCCTGAGGTCCTAGAATAGTCCAACTGGTTGTTCAAGTATGGCAGGTAGTAGCCTCTGGGTCTCTGAGTACTTACTATTTATTTGGAGCGTTAATCCCATCCACTAAAAAATATAAAAACAAACAAAAATCTTATCAATTGCAACAATCATGTGGCTAGGAGGAAAATGAGGATTATGATATTTCAGGTAGCTCATCTGACATAATATAGAAAAAATGTTCAAGTAAAAGAAGGAAGACATACACTATAAACTCTTTATACATCGTATCACTCATCTGTGATACCTGCTAATCATTTGAATTTACCAGTGTCCACATGACTGGGAGAAAGGTGTAGGGATGGAAAGAAAGTAGTTTATCAATATAATCTTTCTTTTATAACTTCTTTATCCCCTCTGTTGTCTATCTTATCACTCTTTTTCTCTTTTTCTTCTTTCTCTCTTTTTTACACACACCAGCTGATTACATCAGTTATAACTGCCAGACCAGACTGATCCATTAGATTTATGATATAATCAATAGAAACTTATTATAAAGTTGAGCCAGCAATTTTTGAAAAAAGCAAATTCTGGAGTGACCATATTTAGATTAATATAGGCAAAAAGAAATCAGTTCTGTGGGAGAAAAAGCAAAAAGAGTGATGATTGGAGTAGGGACATGAAAATAGAAGAGTTTCCATGTCTCCTGAGACAGCAAATGAGGTGAACATCTTTGAAGCTTATTGAGAATCTTTCTTGAATTTCTGTCTATCAGAAAGCCTCTTCTTGAATAGTCTTTTTTCTTTTAATAATTTTCTTAGCCATTCTGAACAGTTCTCTGTTCTGTACAATAAATTAAGGCAAGGTAAGAAATGAGCTCTTCCTGATATTTTTGAGGAAAATTTATTTTGGGAGCCACACCTGGAGGTGCTCAGGGATTACTACTGGCTCTGCAATCAGAAATCATTCCTGACAGGTTCATGGGATGCCGGGGATCGAACCCAGGTGAGCCATGTGCAAAACAAATGCCCTACCTGCTATGCTATCCTTCCAACCACCCCAAAGGTTTTCAAAAATATATTATAACTAAGTTTACATCAAACAAACAACTGTAATTTCTAAATGTTGGGATACAATTTATATAAATTTAAAGAAACATAAAACCATTCATTTAGTAAATTAAGTTACTTACTAATTTAAATGATAAAATTTGTAATTTATTGAATAATATAAAAATTATCTGACTATACAGTAACCTATACTAAAAATATAAATTGAATGCTACTAGAACTGTAAACTCAACTACCAAAAAAGCTGCACCAAATAAAGCCTATCTTTACATTTAAAAGCTTCTTTTTACTATATATAGTTTATACATATGTCTTATCTTAACTGTTTTCTGGCTCTTTTCTACATTGAAGTGCTTTTATTATAATTTCTATGATCTTTTTTTTTTTTTTTTTTTTTTTTGGTTTTTGGGTCACACCTGGCAGTGCTCAGGGGTTACTTCTGGCTCCATGCTCAGAAATTGTTCCTGACAGGCACGGGGGACCATATGGGGCACCGGGATTCGAACCGATGACCTTTTGCATGAAAGGTAAACGCCTTACCTCCATGTTATCTCCCGGGCCCCGGCTCTGTGCTTTTTGAAGTCTGAAAATCTGTGATCAAATTCCTTCTCTATGATCTTATAAAGTGAAATTTCCAATCTTTTGTATTACATATCTTGTAGTATATATTTTTCTATTATTTATATACCTTTTATTAAAATAGCTCTTATTTAAAAAATTTACTAAAAGGGCCAGAGTCATACCAGTACTCTTCCTTACCAAACACTAAAATTTTGTAAACAATTATTTTCCTTGGAAGTTTCATCTGTATTATCTCCTTTACTGATTTTTTTCTAATTTCCTATTGCTGTCCTTACTGTGAGCTTCCAAATTTATTTTATCATTGTAGGACAAATAGGATATTTTGCATAAATAGAAAAATGTAGATTCTATTTTAAGCAGGCCTTCAGTTTTCCCTTGATTTATAACATCCAAAGTTGCCAGGTTTTATTTTATTATTTATTTATTTATTTATTTATTTATTTATTTATTTATTTATTTTTGGTTTTTGAGTCACACCCGGCAGTGCTCAGGAGTTACTCCTGGCTTCATGCTCAGAAATTGCTCCTGGCAGGCACGGGGGACCATATGGGACTCCGGGATTCGAACCGATGACCTTTTGCATGAAAGGCAAACGCCTTACCTCCATGCTATTGAAAAATTTACTCATGTTCTCCAGAATTGTTTACAAAATGCTCAACTGTCAGTTTTTCTTTCTATTTTCCACTGTATTTCCTTGATCCAGTTTGTACTGTTCTCTACAGATTTCAGTTCTAAAGAATTTCTTGGGTAATTCTTTGATCATTTCATATCTTCTATTTCCTTGCTTAAAAGTTGGATCTTTTTCTGGATGTTCTCAGTTTTTTTATTTTCCAATTATTGCCTTTTCATCTCCTTTTTTGTCTATATTTATTTATGCAACACTGCCATCCATGTAAAAAATGTCAAAATTTCAAATTCCCGGGGCCCGGGAGATAGCATGGAGGTAAGGCATTTGCCTTTCATGTAAAAGGTCATCGATTCGAATCCTGGTGCCCCATATGGTCCCCCGTGCCTGCTGGGAGCAATTTCTGAGCATGGAACCAGGAGTAACCCCTGAGCACTGCCAGGTGTGACCCAAAAACCAAAAAAAAAAAAAATTTTTTCAAATTCCCTAAAGTTTAAAGTGCAGAAAAACACAATTTTGAAAGATCAACTCCATCTTAAAAGCATAGTTCGGAAAAAAATCGTGTTAATACATTCTTTTAAAAGATTTTATTTACATTTAAGGGGAATATATTTGACAACCCAAACACTTGCTAATATAAAGTCTTCTTCAAAGTTCCATGGCACACTAAATAGCAAAATATATTAGGGATTTTACTGTAGGATAGAAAGTAGAGAAAAG
Organism: Crocidura indochinensis; assembly: GCA_004027635.1. NCBI lineage: Eukaryota > Metazoa > Chordata > Mammalia > Eulipotyphla > Soricidae > Crocidura > Crocidura indochinensis. The sequence continues at coordinate 35,401 of PVKC010002157.1, read as the reverse complement.
GGAAGGGAATATTCTTAATAAGGGTATAAGGAAATAGTCATAATTGGGTTGCCACTTTCAGTTGTTCTACTTATTTTCAACATTGCTTTCACAAACAACTCCTCCAACACCTTATACTTCCATATCTTAAGCCATGTTATATTTCTATATAGCAAATTTTCTAAAAAGAAAAAAATAGAATCAAATACTAATGTTTTTCATAGATAACTAACCCATGTAGGTGCTCTCATACTTTAATAAGAACCAATATCCATCTTCCTATTTGCTCCCAAACAAGCTCATTGAGATATCTCATTAAACTTATCTCTCCCATATTTTTGGTGATCTTTGTTTTATTTTGTATGCCTTTGTTTTAGTAGAGCTTCAAGAGAATGAGGAAATACAAGAAGGTTAAGCAGAAGTTTTCTTGTCCCTTCATGAAGTGTAAATTCATATTCCTTCTAAAAGAGATGTTTTCACTCATTGCCTCTCTAGAATTTGAGATTATCCTGAGGATATGCCTTTTTTATATATATATTTTTTTTCTCTCTGTGTTGGTACAGATGCTTTACAGTTCTTTTACTTTTGTTGTTTTTTTTTGTTTCGTTTCTTTTTTATATAATTTTTATTGTGACCAATGTGAATTACAAGTCTTTCACATTATATTTATATATTAAGGCACATAGTGACAGTGAATTAGGGTCACTCTACCACCAGTGTTCTCCTCCCTCCACCCGTTTTCCCAGCATGCATCCAATAATTCACCCCTTTATTCCCTGGACTGCTAGTGTAACAGGTCCTCTTTGCTGTTGATTGATGGTCCTGATTTTGTTGTCATTGATTTTGGGTTTAGGTTTTAGGTCTGATCATTTTTTATTTCCACTCAAATTTCAAGTTACTTTTACTCCTGACATCATTCACTTTTTTCTCCCTCAATTCATTAGACAGAACAAGATGATTCAGGTTCTGTTGTTCCTTTGGAAAAAAAGAAACTAAATAAAACAAACAAACAAAAAAAACAACCAGCAATGACAAAAAAAATACAACAGCAACAAGAAAAGGAAACCAACAAAACAACAATAATAAGAAAGAAAAAGGGGGAAAAAAACAGGGAGAGAGCTAATGTGGCTAGTTTTGTTGTTGTTGCTGCTGTTGTTGTTGTTTGCATAGCATAGTAAATATTGCGAATAGTAAAAGGGGAATTCCCTTGGCCTAATAGAGATTCAGGGTTTCTTCACTTCTGAGGCATACTGTTTGATAACAATTATAGACTCCTGACATGCTCATTATGGGACTCCAAGTTCTTTTTATGGTGCCAGGAAACGTTCTGCTCAGTTGTGGCTGACTAAATCAGTCCTCTGTCATTAGAGATCTTGGTATTTGCACAGATCATAGGACAAAGTCTAGGATAGAGTCCTTCTTTATGTTTCAGGAAGTTCTGCTCTGTCACAGTTGTTGTAGTCAGTTTTCCATAATTAGTGGTCTTGGTTTTTGCACAGATACTAGAATGAAGCATAGTATAGAGTCTTTCCTTATGGTTCCAGAAGTTCTGTTCAGTCATGTTTGTCAAAGTCAGACCTCTGTAATTAGAGATCTTGGTTGAGGATATAAGACTTTATGAATTTCAACATATCATGATACATTAAAAAATATGAAAATTCTTGGAAATTTAGCTCCAGCTGAAAACTTAATTCCAATTGAGTTCAAATAAAACAAAAGCAGAAATTATCAAATGTGACTGCAACAAACTAAAAGCTTTTTCATAGCAAAAGAAACTATGTAAATAAAATAATATTAAATTAAAAATATGTTTCATATAACATATCAGATAAAGAACTAATATCCAAGATATGTAAATAAGTATAAAACTCAATTTAAAAAACAATAAAAAATAGAGAACCTCAGACTCAGAGAATTATAATAGTAGGAAGGTTGCTTGCCTTGCACGTGGCTAGCTCACGTTCTGTCCCAGCATCATATGTGGTCCCCTAAGCCTTGCCAGGTGTAAGCCTTGAGCATAGTCAGGTATGATCTAAAAAGCAAATCCAGAAACTAAACTTATGTGAGTACCAGATCCATAAGATATCAAATCAAATCTCAGCAAACATTACATGATATTAGCTTTAGTCAGGCCTTCTGTGAGTAAATCAACTCCATTGGCAAAGAAAATAAAGCAAAAATAATTGGAAGTGCACAAACTAAATTAAAAGCTTCTGAACTTTGAAATAAAAATCACTATCACCAAAAGACACCCCACTGAATGAAAAAAAATACATATTGTTCATTTGACAAATCCCTTTTAATGTCAAATTCCAATGACACTTCTAGTATTCAGAAAAAGAATTGATTTTATATAATTAGCTCTACCCTGTATTCCTTAGGACTAGAAAATTCTTTTTTTTTTTTAATGATTATATTTTTTTTGTTTTTTTTTTTGGTTTTTGGGTCACACCCGGCAGTGCTCAGGGGTTACTCCTGGCTCCATGCTCAGAAATTGCTCCTGGCAGGCACGGGGGACCATATGGGGCACCGGGATTCGAACCGATGACCTTTTGCATGAAAGGCAAACGCCTTACCTCCATGCTATCTCCCGGACCCAAGGACTAGAAAATTCTTATCAATGTTTTATTTTGTTTTGGGGCCACACCCAGTGATGCTCAGGGGTTATTTCTGACTTTGTGCTCAGAAATCACTCCTGTTTTGGGGGACTATATTGGATGCTGAGGGTTTGAACTGCAGTACGTCCTAGGCTAGTGCAGACAAGGTAAACGCCTTACCATTTGCACCACCACTCTGGCCCCCAAATTCTTGTCAGTGGTTCTTTAAAACTATTTTCACTATTGTTTCTTTATCATATTTACCTTCCCACTCTTCAAAAACTCTGAGGATTCTCATATTGTTCCTCATGAACTCAACTTAGAGTTCTCTGGTATGTTGTTCATTTATTTTAATACTGCTTTCCATTTTTTGTTTACTAGTAATTTTCTTGTTTTAATCAAGGAGCTCCTTTATCTTTTGGTTTGTTGCTGTTACTTTTTTATTCAATTTCTATTGCGATTTTTACATAACCTACCAAGCTCTTAATGTCCATCTTTTCTGATTGTAGCTATATCTATCTTTTCAAACTCAGATTTTCTTGTGCTCATTTCTTTTTTTAATAATATTTTATTTAAACACCTTGATTACAAACATGATTATGGTTGGGTTTCTGTCATGTCAAGAACACCCCCCCATCACCGGTGCAACATTCCCATCACCAATGTCCCAAATCTCCCTCTTCCCCACCCTACCCCCGGCCTGTACTCTAGATAGGCTTTATACTTCCCTCATACATTCTCATTGTTAGGATAGTTCTCAATGTAGTTATTTCCTAACTAAACTTATCACTCTTTGCTATGAGCTTCATGAGGTGAGGTGGAACTTTCAGCCCTCCTCTTTTTTGTCTCTGAAAATTATTGCAAGAAAGTCTTTCATTTTTCTTAAAACTCATAAATGAGTGAGACCATTCTGCATCTTTCTCTCTCTCTCACTCTCTCTGACTTATTTCACTCAGCATAATAGATTCCATCTACATCCATGTCTAGGAAAATTTCATGACTTCATCTCTCTTGATGGCTGCATAAAGTTCCATTATGTATATGTACCACAGTTTCTTTAGCCATTCATCTGTTGAAGGGCATCTTGGTTGTTTCCAGAGTCTTGCTATGGTAAATAGTGCTGCAATGAATATAGGTGTAAGGAAGGGATTTTTGTATTGTATTTTTGTGTTCTTATGGTATATCCTAGGAGTGGTATAGCAGGATCATATGGGAGTTCAATTTCCAGTTTTTGGAGGAACCTCCATATCGCTTTCCATAAAGGCTGGACTAGACAGTATTCCCACCAGAAGTGGATAAGAGTTCCTTTTGAAAGAAGTGAAAACATACTTTTAATGAAAGCTTTAAAATATGATATAAATTGGGACCCAGGAGATAGCATGGAGGTAAGGCGTTTGCCTTTCATGCAAAAGGTCATCGGTTCGAATCCCGGTGCCCCATATGGTCCCCCGTGCCTGCCAGGAGCATTGTCTGAGCATGGAGCCAGGAGCAACCCCTGAGCACTGCCGGATGTAACCCAAAAACAAACAAACAAAAATGATATAAATTTATTAAACTCCAGCCATAAGTTGTTTTTTTCTCCTGTTCATTTTAACTAACCATAAGTTGTTTTTTGATTTTTCTAACTGCCTGCCTGCATATTTCTTATCTGTCAAGTTACAGAAGCTGCCTCCCTGCCTTCCAGCCTTTCTGCTTCCCGCAGCCTTGAGCTCCTGCTGACCCCACCCTTCAGCATCTGGTTTGAGCTCCTGTGTGGCCCTCCCTGCCTCCCAGCCTTCCTCCTTTCCGCTTTCCTGTCTCCCACAGCTCCCGTGTTGTGACCCTCACCGGCCCTTGAGGTCCTGTGTGGCCCAACCACCCCAGCCCTGAAGGGCGCAATTCTCCTACGTCAGTGCTCATTCCTGTTTCTTATAAATTCTGACTGGTTTAAGGTCTAGGGGTTCGAAACCTCTGCTCTGCCACGAGTACATTTCGGGCCCTGGCAGCCAGATAATAAACGGAACTCGCTTGCATTATTGCTGGGCTTCAGTCTTTTCATTGATCTGTGCCGGCCAGCTGGAAACTGGGTTTTCCGAGCCCTACACTTTCTCTCCACATCCCCACCAACAATACTTGTTCTCATTCTTTGTGCTGTGTGCCAATCTCTGTGGTATGAGGTGGTACATCGTAGTTGTTTTGATTTAACATCCTCATTATTGTGTCATGAAAGACATTGTCTTTGGATATACTCAGTTGGTTGTTGTTTACATCTCCAGTGAGAACTGTTTCTGCTCATTGAACTTCTCATTGGCTTTGACTAATTTTTCCCACTGGAAAAATCCCCACTAGTTTCTTGTGTTCTTCATGTATTGTGCATGAGTCTTTATATTAAGTTTTTCTGAAAGATAGTGAGAGATAAGGCAGGGTTGCTTCACCAAGAAACATAAGGTATAAATACCTGTGAGCAGTGTGTGATTTGTTGAGTACATCTGTAGTGTAACTACATAAGCAGTCATAGCATAAGCCTAATAATGTGAGCTGAAGACAGCCTCTTCTGGAATAACTGAGCAGAAACAGAAGGTCAAGAGCTCTAGGGTGGCCCATAAGTGTTGCATAAATCTGGCATGGAGGTTTCTAAGTCCTAATCAGAAGAAAGGGATTCTTCCTCTTACTCCAGAGTGGACCCAGTGATGTCAGCTGCTAACTAAGGTGAAGTTCCCATTTTTGGGGAAAAGCCAATAGCCCAAGATTCATATTCAGGCTTTGCTCTTGCATACCAGAAACTGAGGCTGCAAGGACATTTTAAAAAAGAGGAAAAAATTGCCTTTGATTTTGGTGCTAAATATTATCCAGGAAAGGGGTTTTAATCAAGGCTATATTTTGCCTGTAAATATCAGCAGAAGAGAGAATTGATTTTAAGGCTGAATAATATGTAGGGAATATAATGTTGATACCATAACATGAATCTCAGAAATATCTTTTGGGGAATTCCTCAACACTCCATGCAGGAACAAAAACATCCATAGCCAACCTTTTGAGGAACCCCATGGGGTTCTCAGTTCTCTGCACCAGGGAAATCCTGGGATACATTTGGGGGGTGGGTTCTGAGTTTCCCTTAAATGGAGATGTCTATGCATGGCCTGAAAGTCAGCTAGAGTCATGCCTTACCTAAATGGTGGAGCAGCAAGCAGGTCTATTTTTTTTTCTGGAGATTTTTAAACAGATTTTTAAAATTAGTAGAGACTAATATTAGGCAACTATACATAACTGGTAATTCACAGACTGAGTTCCATTTGCCTAATATAAATTGAGTGTAGGAATCTTGGATATAGTTGTTAAGGTACATGGCTTGGTTGAACCCTGAGAACTACAGAGCCTCTTTGATGCTTCCTCCTGAAAAAAAAATAAATAAAACATGTGGCCCAAGAGTAGAAGAAAAGTAAGAGTGAAGAAGAGGGGAATATGAGAAACAATGGGGGTTGGGGTAAAGGACACCCAGGTGCATTGGTAGTATTAAGGACAGAGCTTCATACTCAAATCACAGAGTCAATAACACTGAAATAATGAATTCAAACATTAATGAGCAAACTTTAAAAAGTACCTATCAAGATGCAGCATTGGGAACTTGGGTTTTAATGAGAGGGGGGTCTGGAAATATTGATAGGAAGAGGTTGAAACTAGTGGTGGTATTGGTACTGGAAAATTGTATATCTAAAACTCAACTATGAATAACTTTATAAATAAATGATGCTTGAATAAAAATATTCTAAGGAAAGGGGAATCACATAAATTGAGAGTAGTGTGCCAAAATCTCTTTCACATTACAAGTTTTGTTTTAAAATGAAGTAATTTTGTGACTTTGACAATATGCTGCTCTGGGACAATAGTTTCCTGACATTTCAGAACAGCAGTTTATAATAATGTTTGCATATGGTTTTAATATTGCATGTTGTTAAAAGAATCGGTAGTCTAGACTGGAGTTTATTTTCTATGCATACAATAATGATCTGATACCTTCTTTTTTTTTTTTTTTTTTTTTTTTGGTTTTTGGGCCATACCCGGCAGTGCTCAGTGGATACTACTGGCTGTCTGCTCAGAAATAGCTCCTGACAGGCACGGGGGACCATATGGGACACCGGGATTCGAACCAACCACCTTTGGTCCAGGATCGGCTGCTTGCAAGGCAAACACCACTGTGCTATCTCTCCGGGCCCCATCTGATATCTTCTAAACAGAATGACATATGTGCCTACCTCAAAAAAAGAGAAATTGGGTATCATGAATTGGCCTTATCTAAAAAAAGAGGCTTCAAACCTTTTGTTCCCTTTCTTTGGGAATGCATGATGGAAAGGTAACTGGATCAATCAACCTCAATATTCCTGAGTCAACCCTTAACTGGTTCTAAAGATCAGAAAACTTCTCTTAAAAGTCAAGAAACCCAGATTTATGTCTCATAAGTATTGTCTATTTAAACAAATTTACTAATTTACATAAATTTTCTTTCTATAGGGGCCAGAGCAAAGCACAAAACTACGGATGGGTCACCTACTTTGCACATGGCCAACCAAGTATATACCCTTAGCACCTCTTATGGTCCTCCAAGCACTATCAAGATTGACACCTAAGTGCAGGTCAGGAGTAAGCCCCCAACACAACCAGATGTGGCTTCCAAACCAAATTTGTTTTTTCACAATGACTTTCATTGTGAAAAGAGGATTGCTCTTGGGTTGGGGGACCATAATGGATGCCTGGAGATCATCCTGGGTCAGCCGTGTGCAAGGCAAATGCCTTACCTCTGAGCCACTGCTCCGGCCCCAAAAATCTATTAATTTTTTTTTTTGAGTCACACCTGGCAGCGCTCAGGGGTTACTCCTGAATCTATGCTCAGAAATCACTCCTGGCAGGCTCAGGGGACCATATGGGATGCTGGGATTTGAACCACTGACCTGCTGCACGCAAGGCAAATGCCTAACCTCCATGCTATCTCTGCCCCCAAAATCTCTTAATTCTTTTTTTTTAGTTTTTTTTTAATTTTTAAGCATATAATTGCTGAGGTCATTTTTGCACTCAAACAAAAAGTCCCCAATTTTAATTAAAAAAAAAAAACTTACCCATGTCTAAAGAATTTCATAGAGATGTATACAGACCAGAGTGGTCTTTTCTTTCTTTTTTTTTTTTTTTCAGCATGATAGAGAAGCCAGATTATATTTATTTGCTGAGAAGGTACAATATCCTAAACAATAGCCTTGATTTGACTATCTTTAAGAGTTTGGGACAGAACCTGCATCACAGAGATAAGATTCCACAGTGACAAACCCTGCAACTTTGAAACCTGGAAGCCAAGTCAGCAGAGCCCAGGTGAGCAGCAGGATCCAAGACAAAGAGCCAGTGAAGTGGAGTCAGCACTGGACATAGACTTGATTAGTTTCTCCTAATCAAGGAACGCCAGCACTGGACATAGAAAACATCATTACAACAGTAACAATGGGGAAATAACACAGGCCTCCACCATTTTTAGAGAACAAAGATGGTAGCTCCAATGACTAACATGTACCAACTATTTATTTAACCTCTCAGATAAGGACTTTAGAGGAGAAAAATGGAGAATGATAATAGAACTCAAAGAAAGCATGAAATAAATTGAAAGTGCCACAAATAATCAAGAAGATCTGAGAGTAGAAATAAGAAAACTTCAAAGGGAAATAACGGGGATAAAAACTTGATAAGCGAAATTAACCTCACTGGAAAGCCTATCCAACAGAGAAGAAAGAATCAATGAACTGGAATAAGATGCAGAACAACTCCATATAACAGAAGAGGTTGGAAAAGAACCTCAATCCAAATAATCAGACAGAGGGGAAAGTCCTCAAAGATTGTGAACAGATTAAAATAGGAGTCTGATCATGGGGCCGGGCGGTGGCGCTGAAGGTAAGGTACCTGCCTTACCGCGCTAGCTTTGGACGGACCGCGGTTCGATTCCCCGTGCCCCACATGGTCCCCCAGGCCAGCCAGGGGCGACTTCTGAGCGCATAGCCAGGAGTAACTCCTGAGCGTCACTGGGTGTGGCCCAAAAAACCAAAAAAAAAAAAAAAAAAAAAAAAAAAAAAAAAAAAAAAAAAAAAAAAAAAAAAAATAGGAGTCTGATAAACTCAATAGAAACAACATAAGAATCACTGGAGTCCCAGAGACATAGGGAAAAAAAACCATGAAGTATCAACAATCAAAGACATCATTACAGAGAAACTCAAAGTTAGAGAATGCATGCAAACAAATACTACATGCCCTAAGAGTACCAGCCAAAAGGGGTACAAAGAAAGGCACCCCAAGACACATCCTAGTCACAATGACAAACCCAACAGATAGCAATGGAATACTGAAAACAGCAAGATCAGAATAGAAAATTATAATCAAAGGAGCATCCTTAAGATTTACCGCAGATTTATTACAAGAAACCTCAAAGTCTGAAGGCAGTGGTAGGATATAGTAACAAACTCAATTAAATTAATGCATTGCCAAGAGTATTTCATCCAGCCAAACTTACATTCAAGTTTGAAGGAAGGATATATAGCATCATGGATAAACAACAGCTCAGGAACTTTACAGACTGAAAACTAGCAATAAAGGACAAACTGAAGGTCTAATTTTATACAAGACAGATTAAGAGACACACCAAATTTCTGCTAAAAGATGACACTAAATCCTACGACAACATCCCTCTTTCAACATCAATGGACTAAATGCACCAGTTAAGAGACACAGTGGCAAAATGGGTCAAAAAGCTAAATCCAACGTTTTGCTGCCTACAAGAAACACATCTGAATAGTCAGAACAAACACAAACTCAAACTCAAAAAGTTGGAGGACAATCATTAAAGCAAACAATTTTCTTAAAAATTCCTGAGTGGCCGTACTAATTTTTGATGACACAGACTTCAGATTTAAAAAAGTTGGGGCTGGTGAGGATGTGGGGAGAAAGGAACTCTATTCACTATTGATTGGAAATGCCATCTAGTTGAGTCTTTCTGTAAAACAATATGGATATTCATTAAAAAAAACTGGAGATAAGTAGGGCATTTGACTTGCATGCTTCTAACCCAGGATAGACGTTGGTTCAATCCCTGGAGTTCCATATGGTTCTACACAAGCCAGGAGAGATTTCTGAGCACATAGCCAGGAGTAACCCCTGAGTGTTGCAGGGTGTGGTTCCAAAGCAAAACCAAACCAAAGCAAAACAAAACAAGAAAGGACACTGAGCTTTCATTTGATCCAGTAATACCACTACTAGGATATGCCATATGACCACATACACACACACACACACACACACACACACACACACACACACACACACACACGAATACAATAATGTCCTCTGCACTCTTGCTTATAAAAACACTCTTTACAATAGTCAAAATCTGTAACCAATACAGATGCCTGACTACAGATGATTGCTAAAGATGGTACATATAGTACATATACACAATTGAATACTATGCAGCTGATATAAAATAACGAAGTCACGAAGGTTTCCTATGCATGGATTAACATGGAAACTATTATGTTGAGTGAAATAAGTCAGAGGGAGAGAGATAGACACCTAATAGTCTCACCCATCTGTGAGATTTAAGAAAAATAAAAGACAATATAGTAATAATATCCAGAGACAATAGAGATGAGGGCCGGAAGGGCCAGCCCATGATATAAAGCTTACCACAAAGAGTGGTGAGTGCAGTTAGAGAAATAACTACACCAACAACTACCATGACAATGATAGAGAGAGAAATACAATGTCTGTGAGACAGGCAGGGGATGGGAGAGTAGGGAACTCGGGAGATTGGTTGCAGGAAAGTTGCACTAGTAAGGAGGTGTGCAGTTTATGGCTGAAACTAAGTTGCAATCATGTTTGTAACCATGGTGCTTAAATAAATTATAGTGTAAGGTATCAAAAAATACACAAAATGTACCCATGATTTAAATGATAACAAATATGTTTCTTTAAAGCATACATTAAGATTTTCTAAATTATTAAGTTGATACTATAAGTGCTTAATGACTCGAGAATTGGAATTTGTAAAGTGAAATTTTCTTAGTTTATAAAGTATCCATTTTTATGTATGTTCTGTAATCTGAACTTTCTTCATTTTTTTTTGTTTTGTTTTTTGGGCCACACCTGGTGACACTCACGGGTTAGTCCTGGCTATGCACACAGAAGTCGCTCCTGGCTTGGGGGACCATATGGGAAACTGGGGGATCGAACTGTGGTTCGTCCTACGCTAGCGCAGGCAAGGCAGGCACCTTACCTCCAGCGCCACCGCCCATCCCCAACTTTCTTCATTTGTAATCACCTACGTATATCAGATCACAGTGAGTTTTTCTGAGAGGTTTTAAGTAAGGAATAGAATTTCAGTAGGGCAATTGGGCTAGTCTTATCTCTCATGTGGTACTTCATGTATACCTTTTGATTACTTTTAATTTTCTGAATAATTTTATTTTTTTCTTTGCTTCTTATTTGTACCTTATAAAAGTTCCTTGAAATATAGTCAGTAGTCTTTAAGAACATTATCCAGGGACAAGAGTTAGAACCATGATTAAGAGCTCTTGCCTTCACACAACTAACCTGGCTCAGATCCCCAGAACCCCATGTGGTCCCCCGCAGTACCAACCAGAGCGATTCCTGAAACACAGTCAGAAGTCCCGAAAAATGCTTCTGTTGTCCTAAAACAAAAAATTCAATCAATAAAAACATTCTTCACTAAGACATCTTAGAAAGTTCTTTTTCAGTTATTTTAAATGAAAGAATTTAAGTGCCATATTACTCTATCCTGATTTCATTTTTGAATATAAAATTCATAATATGTTCATCAGAGTTGTAAGAAAATACTTTTAAAGTATTTTTTAAAGTTCTTCTCAGAGTACTTCTTTTAGCCTCAGACATTGGTGAATTCATTTACCTGAATTAAAAGCAGTTTGAATATGGTTTTATGAATTTACAAAATACTGTACTAAGACATCTTACCAATCATCTAATTACTTTTAAAATACTATGTTATACTCTGGGATACAAAAGCTATATCTTGTTACACAGTCATGTGGGTTTTTTAATTTAATTTGTAAAATTTAATTACTAAAGAATCCATGGCTTTTGAATTAATATACTGTATAGCTCATCTAATCGGTGAGATATTCTTAGATAAATGTTTTTTGTTTTTATTATGCCTTGTTAAAATGCTTATATATAAGAGAGAATCCAAAGGTTTCATTCATATTAATAACTCTTAAGTAATTTCACTGGCTTTTAGTGTGGTAATTTCTTTTACTTTATTCAAGCTTTCTTTTTATTTTCTGTTTAATAAACATCAGTATATTTTTTCAATGTTCTTGCTTTGTGTTTTTTAGCCAATATTTTATTTTCCACAAAGAAATTTCAAGATAAAGAGGGTTTTTTTCCTCATCTTTCTCTAAATAAAGACATTTATTTGAAACTTTAATTATTTTTGAAAGCACCATTAAATGATCTTCTAATAAGATACTCCTCAGGTATGACATACGTTTAATTTTTTTTTTCGGTCTTTATTTTGGGTTACACCTTGGCCAGGCTCAGGGTGACTCCTGGCTCTGTGCTCAGAAATCATTCTTGGCAGACTCAGGGGGACCATGTGGGATGCCTTGGACCGTCCTGGATTGGCCAAATGCTCTACCACTGTGCTATCACTTGGACCCCACAAGTTTAAAATTCTTTTTTCTTTTTCCCTTGGTTTTTGTGTTTTGGTTCACACCCGGTGACGCTCAGGGGTTACTCCTGGCTCTACACTCAGAAATCGCTCCTGGTAGGCTGGGGGACCATATGGGATGCCGGGATTCAAACCACTGTCCTTCAGCATGCAAGGCAAACGCCTTACCTCCATGCTATCTCTCCGGTCCCTGGCCCCAATTCTTTTTTTTTTTTTTTTTTTTTTTTTTGTGGTTTTTGGGTCACACCCGGCAGTGCTCAGGGATTACTCCTGGCTCCATGCTCAGAAATTGCTCCTGGCAGGCACGGGGGACCATATGGGGCACCGGGATTCAAACCGATGACCTCTTGCATGAAAGGCAAACGCCTTACCTCCATGCTATCTCCCAGGCCCCCTGGCCCCAATTCTTAAAGCTCAAATTAATGTAACCAGAAACAGCAGAACTATGCTCAAATTAGGCCTTCAGAATCCTAGACTTATCTTTGAGTTTACTCCTTGATCCCTCAAAAATAGTTTATTTTTGTTGTTGTTGCTTTGTTTTGTTTTGTTTTGTTTGGGGGCAAACCCAGTGACGCTCAGGGGTTATTTTTGGCGATGCACTTAGAAATCACTCCTGGCTTGGGGGACCATATGGGACGCTGGGAATCAAATGGAGGTTCATCCTGGGTCAGCTTTGAGCAAGGCAAACGCCCTACCATTACACTATCGCTCCAGTCCCTCTTTTCTTATTATATATGTTACAAATCATTTTCAAATCTTAGAGTTATAAAGACAAAAAGGAGCATGTAACTAAATAGTATATTATAAAAATGTGTTATACAATATATCTTTCTTTTTTTTTTTTTTTTTTTTTTTTGGTTTTTGGGCCACACCCGGTGACGCTCAGGGGTTACTCCTGGCTATTCGCTCAGAAGTCGCTCCTGGCAGGCACGGGGGACCATATGTGAACTGGGGGATCGAACCGTGGTCCGTCCTAGGTTAGCGCAGGCAAGGCAGGCACCTTACCTCCAGCGCCATCGCCCGGCCCCTGCAATATATCTTTCTTAATCTGTATTGCTTAATATGATGAACACTAGGCACACATGGTATTCACAATAAGAAAATCATTTTCAGTTCAACTAGCCACATTTCAAGTGTTCAATAGACAGGACACCCAAGATGTAAGAAATTATTGTAGGGCAAAGTATACATATAGACTTTATCTTGCTTATGAAAAAGAAATCCAGAGACTATTGAGATGAGAACCAGGAGGACCAGTCCATGGTAGGAAACTTGCCACAAATAGCAGAAGAGTGTGGCAAGGGCAGAGAAAGAACCACTATGATAATGAGAGTTGGGAATGATCACTCTGGACAAGAATTAAGTGCTGAAAGAAGAAAAAGTGATGGACATAATACACCTTTAGTATCGATATTGCAAACCACAGTTTCTAAATGGGAGAAAAGATAAAAGAAAGGAAATAGAGAGATGGGGAGAGAAAGAAAAGGAGAAAGGGAGAAACATGTGTAAACATGTTAAAGGATTTTTTAAACAAAAATCAAATTGGCTTCCAGTAAAAAGAATTACTAGACATATTTTCACCAGTTTAAGAGAACAAATATTACTACTGTACTAATCCACATAATTTACTTTACAAATCCATGATGATTTCAGTTGCCTAATTCATGGTCCATCAGAAACCACAGAAACTTTATGCTTAAAAAGTAGTATATCAGGGGCCTGGGAGATAGCATGGAGGTAAGGCGTTTGCCTTTCATGCAAAAGGTCATCGGTTCGAATCCCGGTGCCCCATATGGTCCCCCGTGCCTGCCAGGAGCAGTTTCTGAGCATGGAGCCAGGAGTAACCCCTGAGCACTGCCGGGTGTGACCCAAAAACCAAAAAAAAAAAAAAAAAAAAAGTAGTATATCAACTAAGTTATATGAAGAAAATGGTGTGATTTAAATATTAAATAAATTAATAACTATATATTAATATATAATTAAGTTAGATATAATTACATAAATTTATGTGTATTATTATATAACATATCTAATATTGCCATATATTCTTCATACATGTCATCATTTTCAATGAGGAATAAATTTTACCTAGTGCTTTAATAGGTGTGCGAGAATTTTTCTACAAAGCATTGTAATTATGACAAATTTACCACTACACAGAACATTTTAAAACCACAATAATACATTCCAGGGTGTGTCATGTGAGGAAATTGCCATTCTGGGAAGGATGAAGTCACTTGGCCTTTGGTTTGGTCCGTCAGAAAATGCTCAGGGACAGTAATACCTAATCAAAAGTTATATATTACAGTGGGTACTTAATTAAAATTTAATTCCAATAATACCTATTAATCCACAGTTTTTTAAAGTACTGTACATGAAAAATGTTATTAGCCCTTACATTTTCTTTCTTAAAAGTAATCATACTTAAAATATAGGCCATAAACAATAAAACACGCCAGAAAGAAAGCCTTCTCTCATTGTGTAGAATCTGTGTAGTTCCAGTTCCCATTTCTGATGAACTCTACCCTCTGAACTCACAGAGCTCAGATTCTTTGTTTTATACCCTCCCTATCACATAACCAGGCCCAGCATTGCTTCAGTACAGTATATTAACTCAAATTAGTTTGTCAAATGATCTAATCACCACATGAAAACCTCAAGGGAAAAGAATTTGAGACAAGTAAATGTTGAGGAGAAATACATACTGATGGCCAGTTAGAAGCAGAATTCTCTAAGCATGGCATTATTAGAACAAAGGAAGAAAGAGCTGAAATTTAAAAAAGCGAATGTCACATTAAATTATCCCACTTTGTAAAATTTAGATTGGAAACCACTATATTTTTGTTGGCTTATAAAGTTTGGTAGAAAAGAAAAATTTGGGGGAACTCTGATGCACTAACGAAAGGCTATCTGGTTGGAAGTAAGGTGGAAAAAAGGAAAACTTTTACAAGCTAGGATTTTAAATTATAGTCAATACATTTAGGCTAGATATAGTCACTTGAAAAGGCAATGCGTATTTGTGCAAGAAATTTACATTCTCAACAATAACATCAAGTTGGGCAAGGGAGAGATTTTCATAAAACAAAAGATCCAAATTGTTTAACTAAATTTAGATAATTGATAAGTTAACTCCAGAACCAAAGATGAAATTAGACACCACCAAAATAAAATTGTTTCAGGACTTATATTGCAATTGAATCAACCTCATTGATTAGCAACTTAACCTCCAAGTTGTCTGCTGATATATATTAATAGCAATTTGTTAGTCAAATTATAAAAGATTCCAGAAACTGTAGTTATTGGTTCAACATGTTCAATTTTTTTAAGTCTGTACAATAAATGATTAGGAACAGTTTGTGAAAGTAAAGGTATACGTTAGCTTCTCAAGGAACAGGTTTAAAATTTATCATTCCTTTGACTTGTGGTTTATTTTATTGTTCGTGCTCCACTTCTGCTAACCTACTATCTATGTATTGCTTAAGAAGCAAACCTGGCACACTAAGTAATTTTTCCATGTGCACTCAATTAGTGTGATTCCTAGAGCCCCCACAGTGAATGTTATATACTTTTAAGTAAAGCAGCCTCCCAGAGGGGAAAAAGGCCTGCTTATATGCAATGGAGAATAATCTGAACACGATTTATGTTCTTATAATAGTAAAGCTGTAAGGAGAAGAGAAGGACATTAACATAATACTCAGAACATGAGGAGGGAATTTTAGTTTATAAAAGAAGCTTAAGGCCAGAGAATCGCATATACATTTTCCTTGGGTCTTGCTTTTGGAATTAACTGATAGGAAAAAATAAATTTTTCCTGTAGTTTCAAATTCTAAAATTTTATAATTTTGTTCCAATATCTTTATAAGAAACTATTATCGCAGAAAACTTTAAAGGGAAATAAGGAGACACTAGGGAAAAAGTTTTAATATATATATTTAATAATAGAACCATAACATGGGATGGAGAGAGAACCTAGACCAAGGAAAGAAAAGTCAGGACTAATTCCTGACCCTGCTAAGGAGATTGGGAGAGTGTGGGGAAGTGGTTTAACAGATACTTGCCTGTGAGACTCAGTAGCTAACAAAACAAAACAAAACAAAACAAAGCAAACCTTTGAACTCTCTCCTTTATGAGATTACCTATTTCACAAGTTTAGAACTCTGGGT
The DNA here is from genome assembly GCA_004027635.1 of Crocidura indochinensis. Taxonomy (NCBI): domain Eukaryota; kingdom Metazoa; phylum Chordata; class Mammalia; order Eulipotyphla; family Soricidae; genus Crocidura; species Crocidura indochinensis. Next base: position 18,953 of record PVKC010002157.1, on the reverse strand, counting down.
AAAAAAAAAATCTTGCCTTTATTCTATAACATTAATCTTTTTTTAATTTAATTTTATTTTATTGAAACAATTCTGATCTACAGAATCCTTCATAACTGAATTTCAGATATAGAGAGTCAGGACCCTTCCCACCGTCAGTGTCAACCTCCCTCCACAATGGACCAGTTACCATTAATCTTGATGTTACCCATGTCCTTTAGTTAAAAGCCAAATTTCTTTCACTTATATCTCTAGTTTCAGAGGATCCTACTTTCTCCTGAGAAACAATGTTACTCATTATAACTATTTTAATCACCTATACCCACAAATAGGGGTATTAACTAGAGAAGTTAGTGATATCAGAGGATGGCTAAACTAAACCGTTTCTGGCCAATCACATCTTTTGTGTGTGTGTGTGTGGTTTTTGGATCACACCTGGCAGAGCTCAGGGGTTACTCCTGGCTCCATGCTCAGAAATTGCTTCTGGCAGGTACGCGGGACCATATGGGACACCGGGATTCGAACCGATGACCTTTTGCATGAAAGGCAAACGCCTTACCTCCCTGCTATCTCTCCGGCCCCAGCCAATCACATTTTAAGTGTGCAGTGCCTATAGCTTTGAGGCTTCATGCTAATCTATTCTGTTATTAAATGGGCTGAGATGAGGCTTTAAGTTTGTAGGGTTTTTTTAAATTTGTTTTTAAAAATTCACCATAGTGATACTCAATGCTTTATAAATGGCCAAATCTTGAAAAGGATGAAACTAACATTAGGGATATCTATTTTGTAGCAGAATGAATTTGGTAAGCTACAGTTATTTCTAGTATTTATAACAACATACAAATAATATGTATATTTATATTTATGATCCACAGTTTAACCAATATTTCTAGAAAGGCATCATAGACTACGTCTGGTCATATAATTAGACAATTCATTTCATCCACATTTTGCCAATTTTTCTCACAAGTTAATTTTATTACTTTCAAAAGTTTATTTTATTTTATCATTGTTATTTTTGTGTTTTGGGGGTCACACCCAACAATGCTCAGTGATTACTCCTGACTTTTCACTCAGAAATTGCTCATGGAAGTTTCTGGGGAACTATTTGGGATGCTGGGGATCGGACCTAGGTCAATTTCGTGTGAGGCAAGCACCCTACCAGCTACATCCTATCCTCCCTAGCCCCTAAAAGTTTATCTTATTAAAGTTAGATCTAATGTGGGATAAATTGTATCATAGAAAACACAAGGACTGGGGGCTGGAGAGATAGCACAGCGTTAGGGTGTTTGCCTTGCACCCAGCTGATTTGAATAGATGGTGGTTTGAATCCCGGCATCCCATATGGTCCCCTATGCCTGCTAGGAGCAACTCTGAGGAAGAGCCAGGAGTAACCCCTGAGCACCGCCAGGTGTGACCCAACAAATAAATAAACAAACAAAAAAAACCCACAAGGACTGGCCATACTACCCTGAAGACACTCGATCTCGTTTGATCTCAGAAGCTAAGCAGGGTCGGGCCTTGGGCCTTAGATGGGAGAAAACACAAGGACATAAACAGCGAAGAGCAATTTCACTTGATGCATAAATGCTAACATAGAAAAAGTAATATACTTATTCTGTCTCATTTTTTTTAATTTCAATATCAAATTAAGCTGGATAAAAAGCTCCCAATTTTCTTGAGGCAACATTTTTTTTTAAGCAGCAGTTTTCATTTAATACAAAATAGCTCTATGGCACATGCCCAAAATTTATATTAACGCTTGTACTTTTCAGAAAAAAAAATGTCATGTCCTATCGCTGGCTCTTTAATATGGGTTGATTAAATATGGTGTCAGAATTCTATTAAGAACATCTGAAATCAAGAATGCCTAGAAAACTGGGTGCTCTAATAGTAACATTAATATTTTATTTCAAGGGAAAGACTGATTTTTGTTCAAGCTACGCATTTCTCTGGGCTTGAACGGGTTGGATAGAATTTCAGACTGTGATAAAGTACAAACATGTATTCAGATTCTTTGTTATTTTACACATGTATGCATGGCTGTCAAGGGAGTTTCTGGTTCCTTGTGATATTCATTATCTTTGCATTCTCTTAAATCATCCAGCTAAAACATAGAGTAATAGATGAGTACATTCAATTCCAACACTTCTGGGTCATCCTATGTCCCCCATGGGTCATATTTGTCAAAGTTTGTGTGGGTTGAGGCTTCAAAGGCCTGGGCTATTGTCTTCTACTAGCACTAGATTAGTGTATGTATGTGGCTGAATTTTAATTTTATCTGGAAGAATCTTTTTCCTTTTACCATGAAACTTTGCAAGATGATCATATGGATGTGTATATATAAAATAATCAAATATATAAAATAATATATAAGATAATCAGTGGCATCTACCCTTTAAACTCATAAATTAAACAATATGTCACTATTTTGCCACTACTTAATATTGAGTCTGATTGATAACTGTAGTGTCTTAAAAAGTTTAATATATAGTGGATGGAGAGATGGGAAAGTGAACAAAGTTCTTGCTTGTCTTTCATGTGATGCCATGGACTTGATCCCTGGCACCCCATAAGTTTTCCCAAGCTCTATTAGGAGTGACCTTTGAGCACAGAGTCAGAAGTAAGTTCTGAGAACAGACTGGTATGGTCCAAAATAAAGCAACAAAATTTTTTTAATTTTTATCCACCTAAACACATTATTATTCTTTTATTTCTGCTCATTTTTCATAGGTTTAGGGATGGATACCTGGCTTTTGAATATTTGAACATGAAACATAGATATTTTTCAAACTTTTTTTTCAAACTTTTAAGCCCAATTTTTTCTCTCCTTTCTATAAATTTTATTCTGTTTATCATATCTTCTGGATGTATTTCTACTAGGTTTTCTGAATACTGAATTGACTACTGCCTTATATATATATATATATATATTATTATTTAAACACTGTGATTACAAACATGACTGTAGGTGGGTTTCAATCACAAAAGAACACCCCCATTCACCAGTACAACATTCCCTTCACCAATGCATCTCCCTCAACCAACATCCCCTGCCTGTATTTGAGACAGGCATTCTATTTCTCTCACTCATTAACATCATCATGGTAGTTTGTTTGTTTGTTTGTTGTTTTTTTGGTTTTTCAGACCAGACCTGTTTGATGCTCAGTGATTACTCCTGGCTAAGTGCTCAGAAATTGCCCCTGGCTTGGGGGGACCATATGGGACGCCGGTGGATTGAACCGCGGTCTTTCCTTGGCTAGCGCTTGCAAGGCAGACACCTTACCTCTAGCGCCACCTCACTGGCCCCATCATGGTAGTTTCAACATCTAAGATTAATAGAGATTGTATTTTGTACCAAGAGACACACTGGACCTGGGAGATTATAACAAGAACATACATAGATTGGTGTCCTCTTGTTTTAGAGATTGCGGTTGCAAGAGGGAAACATACACTGAGTTAAATCAATTCTAGGATGGAAGTAAGGTTTTGGTGAATACCTGAACAAAAAAACTCTCCTTTAAGCATTTTCTTCTTCCTATGGAATTACATTCTCTCCTTATAATTCTAATTTATTTTTGTGAAATGCCCAGTAACTGTTACATAACTTGCCAAATAGCCATTTCTTTTCTGTAATAACTTTTATTTTATGCATACTTTTTCTTGAATTATACCCCAAAGTAGCATATCTGTCTTTTTGCGTCTCTTCTCCAATACTTACTTGGCTTTTGTGTAAGTAGTTCCATTAATGTGGAACATTTTCCACTGTATCAGGTGCCAAATGACTCAATGTTCCATCATTTCCCAAATACCATCATAATGGACTGGTGCTTGTAATAGTTCTCAGAAAAGAGAAGCTTTTTCTAATATAACAAGGGTTACCAGAAATCCAGTATCAAATAACAAACAATAACAAATCAGGTTTACCAAGAACTCACTTTGCACTCTAAACCAGCTGTCTGATGTTCCTTATTTTTTTACTATTGGTATATGCCCACTGAGAAGCCAGCAGGTAGACACACAATATTTATGTTTATCCTAATGAAAAGGTATACTAGCTTGTCGAAGCCCACAGCTGTCATCATATCAACAACTTGGAATTCCTGGACCATGTGGACAAAATTTGGACTCCTCCATTTTTTTTAATACTGAAACCCCAAATAGATGTCGAAGCAACACAGAATCCACCTTAGGTTAAAGTACAAAACTAATGACAGAATAATCTACTAGCAACAAAAAGCATAGTAAACCTTTAGACAATGATTTAGTGATACCATTGCAAGATATAATAATTCTTAATTTTTTCTTTTGCTATGTTTTAATAATAATATTATTACCACTTAGATGTAAACAAGCAATATAAAATAAATTATTTTATGCTGCCACAGAAGAAGACTTGTGGTGGTGGAACATTGAGGAACAATGGTAAAGAGAATTTTACACGGAGAGTAGGTAGCATTGGTGTTGGAACAATTAAGGCATAAAAATATGTATTATGAGCACCTATGTAAACCATAGATTTTAAATTAAGTAAATTTAAGTAAATCCTAAATAACAATAAAATTAGGTTTGGGGCTATTTTTGTTAATGATACTTTTTTAGCAGCAATTTAGCTAGATTCAGTATCAATGACTTTTTACAAACATTGCTATAGAAATCATACCACTTATGTATTGTATCCATATATATTTTAAAAAGAAAGTGAGACTTAGGGTTTATGATCTGTTAATCAGCAGAAAGTGGCTGTGAGTCCAAGTCTCTGAATTGTTTCTTGTTTACACTATCTACTTAATTTAAGTAATCTAATATTTGTCCAGGTCCAAGACCACTGAAACCAAGTTTAGCAGTGTATTAGATATCCATTTCCCCAAAAAAGTTATTATATATAATTAGCATTTTACCTGACTGAAGTTAAAAAAAAATCACAAAATTGTACCTGTGGGTACTCATGGATTTGGGTGAATGACCCAACAGCCCCACTTCCTCCTACTTAATGACATACCCTAATGCCCAACATTTTTAAACACTTACTTGACTCTAATAACACTGTTTTATAATCAATACTTTACATCAGCTTAGATTGATTAGTACCCCTAACTCTTTCTTAAATCCAAGTTGCTGTGTGCATTGTGATTTCAACTTTTGTTATTGTCCCTTCGAACTCACCCTATAGCCAATCCTAATACCAGTTGTATTTGTTCTAGTCTTGCTCAATTTATATGACCTGCAAATTATAAAATTATTGCTAATATTTTTATAATTCAGTTAGAAATAAAAAAGGAGCAAAGAAAGTACTGTACAACTTCAGACTTGATTTTGTTTCTCCGAGTTTTCTTTCGTTTTTTTCCTTCTTCCTTCATATGAAGGAACCAAGTATGAATCTGTGAAGTTTTACTTCCATTATATCTTGTATATGACATTCTTCTTTGAAAGTTTGTACCGATTGACACAGTTTATTACAATTAGGTTAGAGCTTAATGCACCTCAAACAGGTACATATTCCCCATTTCTCCCACCTCAGTCTGTTTTATTCATTAATCTTCATTTTATTGCACTTACTTTTATGTCCTCTCAGCTCTCTTCTATTTGTCTCATTTTTTTTGTTTGTTTTTGTTTTGGGGCCACACCCGTTTGAGGCTCAGGGGTTACACCTGGCTAAGCGCTCAGGAATTGCCCCTGGCTTGGGGGGACCATATGGGACGCTGAGAAATCGAACCACGGTCCTTCATTGGCTAGTGCTTACCTTTAGCGCCACCTTCCCGGCCCCTATTTGTCTCATTTTTAAAAACTTTTTGTTTTATTTGAAGCCTCACCTGCCTGTGCTCAGGTTATTCCTGGCTCTGTGTCCAGAACTTGCTTCTGACTCTGTACTTTGACAAGACTCCTGCCGTTGCTCAGAGTATTGTATGTTTTGTTGTGAATCAACTCTAGGGACAGCTACATGTACAGCTACATGCATAACTACAAGTGCCATAACTACTATACTATTTCTTCAAAACTGTTAAATATTCGTCTTTCAGCTGTGATGCACAATATTATTAGCACACACTAATCTTTTAATTTATTTATCTATGCCATTTATTTCTTTAAAAATGAACTGACCAAAATTATTTTATACATTAATGTTTTCAATAATTTTTCACTGCACTTACATCTCAATTAATTTTCCATACCTTTGGCCTTATAATCTGATATAATCAGGTCCTCTCTAGATTCTCTTTGTTGTGCCTTGATAGGTGTGATTTTGTTTGAGGCCACAACTAGCCATGTTCAGGAGCTGTTTATGATAGGTGTGGTCATGTGTAACACCTGGCAATGCCTAAAGAACCATTTATGGTGCTGGAAATGCAAGCCAGGGACTGGATTCATACAGCTACAAGCAAAGCAATGTCCTTTCTCCTATATTATCTTTCTGGCAATTGTTTCTTTCATTATAATGTGAAAGTAGATTCAGAACTGGAAGATAACAAAATCAGCCAAAAGGTATATTTTGTATAAAACAAATTTCTTATGGCATATTTATCCAATATAATATTGAACAATAACAGAATTTTTAGCTACACAGTTTCTCTGGTCTTTATTTGTAAGGTATCTTTATTTTGTTTTTCTTTAATATATTTTGCTGCCCGGGGTGAAACTCAGGGTCTCTCACGTGTGTGCCCTACTGCTAAGTCACATTCCATTCAACAATGAATCACTGTGGGTAAGTGATGGCATGCTCATTTTTGTACTACAGACTATACAAAGGCAGATCTTGTCTATTTCATTAGTTATTTTATGCCCAATACCAGGAGTGGGGCCTTGCATAGAGTTCACAATTAACGAATACTTATTAAATTAATATTTTATATTTTTTAATTTTAAATGCAAAAGGTTTTTAGTTTGGTTTGGTTCTTAGGTCACTCCTTGGTGGTGTTTGTGGGTTTTTTTTTAATCAGTGGTAGAATATCATGCAATGCCAAGTATCAAATTTGGGCTTCCAGCATGCAAAATATGTGCTCAACCCATTAAGATATTGCACCAGGCAGGTTGAAAATACATAGGTGTTTTCATTTATCTATGCCATAATTCTCCATTTTATAATAACAGATGGAAATTAAAACTCAATAAAAGATTATAAGTAATAAGTAAATTATATGATCTGCTTAGCAAAATTAAAATTTTTATCCTCTATATGCATTCAGAATTTTCTTTCTTTTCTTTGCTTTTGGGCCACACCTGGCAGTGTTTAGGGCTTATTTCTAGCTCTATGCTTAAGGATCACTCCCAGAAGAGCTTGGAGGATCAATATACAGGCCAGAGGTCAAGCTGGGGCTGGCTACATGCAAGGCTGGGTCTTAAATTCTTGAACTATCTCTTTCTCCTGAATGACTATTATCTTAAAATTTTAGTTTATATTTTGGGGACCTCTCCAAAATTAAACCAAACAGAGATCGAAGTGCATTAGAATTTGTCTGATTAGATTGTCAGAAATCAAAATAATCCATTAATAAATTATCTGACTAATAATACAAAATAAGTAAAGTTACTAGATTCAAAGTCAAATCACAAAAAATAAGGTTATTGCAATTTCAGAGTACCTCTAGGAAATATATATATATTAGACCCTGATCCTTTAGGTCAAATCTGTGTAATGGAAGGGAACATAAAACTTTAATTCACACTCAATTTGTATCTCTTAATTAGAGAGACATCTAGATTGCAACAAGTTTCTACATGCATTGACGTACAAAATTTGAAAGATAGTATTTGAGTCTAATTTATACCACAGATTATTCTCTGTCACTTGATGAACCCTTCTTTTCTCCCTCTCCCATTTTTCCCATTCACTGCATTCAGTGAAATGGAGATGGAAATCAGTGTCAGAAAACAACCTCGCCATGATAACTATTAATATCAATGCGGCCATTACTCTAGCTTCACATTGGCTTAAAATTTCATTTTTCTCTTTCTAAAATTTTGGCCAAATTCCAAATTTTCTACTTTTTATTAATGCATTGTGGCTCTACCTTTAAAATTGTCATCCATTTTATTGACAAAATTAACTCATTTTCTGGTTTAGTTTTTCTCAATCGGGAGGGAGGAAAATAACCTTTCTAATATTTTATGAAAAAGGGTAAGACAAATAGAGTGATTACTGCCCTTTTCGTGTGTCTTTTGTTTCCCAATGAGTCTCATCAAAAGTTGAATGCTGTCTCTTAGTTTTACTCTAAGGCAATAAAGTTGAGAGAAAAAGAGAATATACTAAATATGTCACAAAGAATTAGAGTTTTTGAAATAAAATTTTCTTGCAGCAGCAGCAGGGTAGACCTCTGCACTGCTGACCATATTTTAGACCACTGAATTATTGGCTTTTCTTGTGAGCCAGAGTTCAGTGGGTCTGGACATGATCTGCCAGCTGTGAGGCAATATTTAGGTTAAAAGATTTGCCTCAGAGATCGAGAATGTTGAAACATGGATAAAGAAAATAAATGTCTTGCGGGACATTTACTTATAGAGAACATATTTATCCCATGTGAATACCTTGCTAGCTTAGAAAAATCCAGAGATTTAACCTTTGAGGCGGTGACTGAAGCAGAGAGTTATGAAAGTGATGACAACGGAACAGAAAAGGAGGGGGGATTACTGTGATGTCCAAGAAAATGTGTTGTGAGAGAGATATGGACTCTGTTTCTGTATTAAATATTTAGTGAGGACCAGGTAGTATGTAAAATAGTAATAATGAGACAATGGCTAGGTCAGGACCCAAGTATGGTAGGAAAGTGCAATATTAGGGGTTACAAAAGGGATGTCTCATTTTATTAGGGGCCAGAAAAGATATCACAAAATATTAACACCTGAACTAAAAGTGACAAACACTATTTACAGCTACTGCCTTTCTTGACTTCTTCAAAAAGCAGACCAAAGACATAGGTACAGGAAGCACTATGAGGAAGTAAGATTCTAAAAATCTTAAAAATCTTAAAAACTCACTCCTGTGAGTAACCAGGACTCATTGTATTGCTGATCTGGGAAATCCTGTGAAATATATCTCAGAAATGACCCATCAACCAGGGAAGTTTAATTGGGACATTCACCTACTATCTTCTTCTTTTAGTGGTTATAATAAATTGTGTAGGAGTAAAATACTTATCTTGTATGAGACTGGCCTCAGTATAAATACCACCAGTTGTGTGGCCTATCACTGTTCCACTGACAGAAAGATCCAAATAATTTTTAGTTACCTTTATTTTAGGGCCTCACTCACTGATTAGGGGTTTCACATGGCAGTGCAATGGGGGTCATATGCAACGCCAGAGAACATACATAGGTTGGCCACATACAAGGCAAAAGTTTTAACCTTTTGCTATCTTGTTGACCCCAAAGTCCACAAATTTTTTATTGACTGAAGAGTATTCATAGCAAAGGAAAATTCCAGGGACAAAAATAATATCAAGCTTGATCAAATAGGAGGTTATAAGATCTGAGATAAGACTATAATTCTTTGAAGTAAAGTTGGGGGAATCTGTTGGGGCAGCTGATGGCATCATCAGCTAGAGCTATCTACTGAGCATTTCTCAGCAATAGAATTCTCATTTTATGTTTGTAAAGCTAATAATCAATGAGTCCATTGCCAATCCAATAAGATAAGTATTAGTTAATGCAAACCAGTTATAACTTCAATTTCTCTTATCATTTTAAGTATGAATCTGAAATTAATAAGATATAAGATATTTACTAGAAACCTCTGGAAATTTTTTCCCTCAATTTTTGAATGGCAAAGGAGTTTTCTCTTTCTGCTGCTTAATGTGCATTTGTGAGGACCTTATTTTTCAAACTACGGCAAACAACCTTCTGTCATGATTCAACAACAAAAACATGATGATGAGATCTATCATGTTAAAAATGGTAGAGGGGAAAGAAAAAATATCTCAAGTCCTTGCTAAATTCTTTGAACTGCTAAATATACTGTAGTATTGTAACCACATGCCTCTGAGCTTTATTAAAAACTGAAATAATAAGGTGGATATCAAGAATTAGATTAAGGGCAGATGGTAGCAAAAAATGAATTGAAACTAACTTGCTGAGGTTTTGATTTGGATACAGAGGTTCAAATGTGTCTTCTTTCAGAATTAATGTTTTCTATGTGAGAAAACATTTTAATAGAGTATATTTTTACTTTAAATATTATTTTCTGGTAATACTCACTCTCCATTTCTGGAGCTGTAGTCAAACAATAATAGCTTCCTGAATTAAAGCAAATTTAATCATGCGTTAGAACATGCCTTTCAAATCCTGTAGTTGAATTGAGTTTTTCAGTTCCAGACCCCAATCCTATCTTCTCCTTCTTCATGATAGCACAGAAGAGGTCTCAGCATAATTATTTTTTGATTTCTTGGGCCACACCTATCAGTGCTTGGGGTGTTCCTGGTTCTGTGTTCAGGGATCACTCCTGGAAGAGTTTGGGATACCATAGATGGTAATGGCGTTTGAACCCAGGTATGATGCCTGCAAGGTAAGCAACCCTACCTGCTGTAATATCACTCTGCTCCCTTTCAGCAAAATGTATTCCAAGCCTTACTCTATATAGAGAAATACTCATTTGAAAGAGGAAGAGAAAAGTATCCAGGGAGAGAGTTAAATAATTGATTTTTTAAAATAATATATTTATTTTAAACTCCATAATTACAAACATGTTTGTAGTTGGGGTTCAGTTATAACAAACAACACCCCCTTCCACCAATGCAACCTTCCCACAACCAATGCCCTCCATATTTATCCTCCCTCACCCCTGACTGTATTCAAGATAGGCATTCTATTTCTCTCACTCACTACCATTGTCATTATAGTTGTTAGTATAGTTATTTCTCTCATTGAACTCAACACTCTGTGATGAGCTTCATACTGTGAGTCGGTCCTTCCAGTCCTTATCTCTATTGTCTCTGGGTATTATTACAATAATGTCTTTTATTTTTCTTAAATTCCACAAATGAGTGAAACAATTCTGTGTCTATCTCTCTCCCTCTGACTTATTTCATCCAGCATAATAGCAAAATAGTTTGATTCCTGTAATTCCATATGGTCTCTTGTGCCTGCCAGGAGCAATTTCAGGAGTAACCCCTGGGAGCTGCTGGTTTTAACCCAATCCCCCACCCAAAAAACAGAATACAATTTTGTGTGTGTGTGTGTGTGTGTGTGTGTGTGTGTGTGTGCGTGCGTGCGTGCGTGCGTGCGTGCGCGTGCGTGTGTGTGTGTGTGTGTGTGTGTGTGTGTGTGTGTGTGTGATTCTAGAGAAAAATTGACTAGCAGCTGGGCAGCTAGTTGATAAGAACCAAAATCAGAATAGTAGTTATTTAGATAGCTGGAAAGAAAGTTGAAATTTAGAAGACTAAACAGGGAGCTAGAACTTTTATGGAATGTTTTACTTCTTAAGAAAAAAAAAAACTATGTTAAGAAACTATTTTTGAAACTACAAGGAGTTGATTATGATGTGAATAATACCTCTTTACTGTTCTTTTTGAAGCCTGCATTGTACAGGCAAGTTGCCTTTAAAGAACATTTTCAATCAAGTACCTCGTACCTCTGTGTGCCAGTCAGAAAATGTCCATGTGCAAGATATTCCAGACAGACTTTGGCTGGTGAGGTCCGTGTCTCTTCCAAAGAGGGCAGTTGCTACCCAGCCTTCGTTATCTGTTGCCAAGTGGCAAATCAGATCTAGGTTGCCAGATACTATTTTTCCAGAGAAATCAATTATCTGTGCTTTTTAGAAAATGTGAGATATCCTGGAATTTTTTTTTTAAGCTGGCCATGAGCTCAACTGAATCACTCCCAACCAAATGATGCACTCTGAGAATCCAGAGCAAAATAAAATATAAAAAGAATGATATTCAAAGAAAATAAGCCCATGCATTAGATGTAGCTTACAGGACTAATCTGCCACCACCTCCGCTATGGGACCTTCTATCATGATCGCTTTGTGTGGTAAACTGTTGGCTAAATATTGTGAAGTCTTTTATATGGAGGGCTTTATTCAAGTGGAGAAGGTCAGAATGTTCCAGGGCTCTCTGCAGAAAAAGCACACGAACCAGACTCCCTGGAGCCTTGCAAAGAAGAGTTTTAGTTGTGCTAAGGATGATTCTTAGCTTTTTGTGTATTTTACAGTCGGCAAATCCCTCACTTGGAGGACCTCAAAAGAGATGCCAGACTTTTCCATTGACTCTAAGGCTGTGTCAGCGAATGCCAGACGCAGCAGGCCCTTTCTATTGTATGCTAAGGCTCCAAACAGCTGTAAATACTTTGTGCCAAGATCTCTACAAGTGTGACAACTACAGAGTATTCTGCATACCCCAGGATGCCAATTAAAACTAGGAGACCACAGATCACAGTTTCTGAATACAGTCACCACACCTCACAGGGCTGAGGGCCATGATTTGTTTTTTTTCTCTGTTTTCTCCTCATGTGAAATAAAGCCATGAATTGAAAGTTATTTATCTAAGGTCTGAGGCTGAACTTGCAGAAGTGTTTTTAGAACAAAATGTCTCTTAAAAAGAAATGTTTCATCTATATGTTTTCTTATCAACATGGTCTGTGAGTGAATTATGTTGCTTCTTCATAAATGTATTTAGTTCATGGAAGATTTTTGGACCAAAACTGCAGTTCTTAAACCTTCTCAAAAAAAAAAAAAAAAAAACGAGGTAAGTGATGTTATAGATGTTATAGAAGTCAGTTCTGAAAAAAATTATGAAATTAAATCCTGTATCTCTATCTACAGGCTTTCAACCCAGAAAATATGCTCCTTTCGAATGAATTAAATTCTATTTTTTATACTGATGTGATATTTACAGTATTACATTTCTGTATTTGCATTATAGTATGCAGTTTTTTTCTATACTATTCTTGTCTAGATTTATACAACCACATACTGCAATATATGCTTAGTTGCATAGAGTTAAAAAAGCAAAAGTAGACCAATTTTAAGGTGTTTTTAAGATTGTTTGTAGTAGGGTGAGAGTGGTAGCACAGTGGACAGGGCATTTGCCTTGTATGCGGTCAACCCTGGTTCAATCCCTGAAGTCCTATATCATCCCTATATGCCGCCAGGAATAATTATTGAGTACAGAGCCAGGAGTAATCCCTGAGTGCTGCAGGTATAGCCCAAAAACTAAAAAAAAAAAAAAAAAAAAAAAAAATTGAATAAAATAAAAAAGATAAAAAATAATTTGTTCTTACTGAATTTTATTTTTTCTGGGGAGAGGGCCACAAATGGCTGTTCTCAGAGTTTACTCCTGATTCTGCCAACTGGTATCACTCCTGACAGTGCTCAAAGATTCCAGGGCTTGAGCCCAGATTGGCCATGTGTATGGCAAACAACCTACCTGCTGTACTATGGCTCCAGCCCCATTTTGAGTTCTTATGTAATATTGTAGTTTTCTTGTGATCATAAAAAAAAAATCTAGAATCCTTCACTAAAACCTAGTTCTTCTGCATATTTTTATTAAGCTTAGACCACTCTAACTTGGACTAAAAGTAACAGCTAAAAAGATTTAAATTAATGCATTCAGCATCAAAATTTATGCTAAAGAGAAAACCAGAAACAATAAGTAACAAATGATGTTTGAATTTTTAAAGGCATGCTGTATTTTTAATACTTAAGCTTTCATCTATGGCTCACAATTAAATATAATATATACTATAATTATCTTTATCCATAAGGATTATGAGGTTTAGGAAGGTTAGGAATATGACTAACCAATGACAGTTACATTACCACAATACATGGGCTTCCTTCATAAAAGTGATATTTTAAGATTTTATAATTTAAATTCTTTATGGCTTTTATTTGAACTTGGGTACATTAAATGACCATAGATGAAACAAATACATTTTGACAATTTGTCAAAGAAGGACAGTCTATTAGGGTTGCTCTTAAAGTATAGAAGACAAGTATAATGGAGATCAACAAGTTAGTCTCAGGAAAAAGCACATACCTAACATATCATGAGCCATTAGCTTGGCCACACTCAGCACCACGTTCCCACCTGCACAGCACCATCTGATATAATTCTGATGGTCCTCCACAGCAGCTCCAGGTAATGTCTATTGTAGTCCCACAGCACTTCCAGATCTGAACAAGATCTGAACATTTCACCTCACCTTGTACTGAATCATTGAAAATGGGTCCTAGAAAGGAAAGTGAAATAAGGACTGTGCAGTCATTGCTTCTCTAAACTATGGATTTGCACTGCTGTTGATATGATTCTGTGGTTATCCAGAATCTTATTTATTTTATATTTATTTATCTTATATTTATTCAAAATTTGGGGGCTTTTAAAAATCCTGGATTCAATAACTCTAAACCATAATAAAGTGCAGGTAGAAAACTTTAATATAACCAATGTTAAGACAAAAGTCTGTTCATTTAACAAAAAATAACACCAGATTATCTCAAATACAATTTAATAGGAAGTTAATAAAATAAGCAAAATTGCTTACAAGTTTATAAATAATAGATACCACCAAAAAGGTGCAAGTTACCCACTTGGGAAATATTGACACTCAAACTGATTTTTTAATTACTTTATTTAAACACTGTGGTCACAAAGTTGTTCATAATACAGTTGATTTTTTTTCACAGAAAGTTGTTCATCATTGTTTTAGTCATACAATGAACAACAGTCTTCACCAGAGCACATTTCCCTCCTCCTCTGTTCCCAGTTTTCCCTCCCACTCTACCCATTCCCTCTCTCCTACCTGCGCTGCAGAGACTTTTCTCTATCTCTTTCTCTCTCTCTCTTCCTTTTTTTTTTTGCCTTTAGAGACTGTGATCAAACTGATTTTTATTTGTTTCCCAGACACTATTATGAGTACTCCAAAATGTAAAGATAACAGAAAGACGCATATACTAATATGGAATTTATACCCATAGACTCAAATTTCATTAGCTAATATATTTGCAACAAGACCATATAACTTATAAACTCAAGTTGATTTTTCTTCTTAAGGGTTCAATTGCTAAATTCAGTTTCTTTGGTCTTTCTAAGTATATTTGCTTTGAAATTACATTAAAGTCCTGGCTTATTTGTGTTTAGACGTGAAACTTCCATCAGTATTTTGATAATAAATGATTTATTTATAGAATAGCTTTTACTTTATTTATCCTTAAAGATTTCCTCCTTTTAGAGCTATTTTACTAAAATAATTAGTTTTCTTTCCTTAACATATAATATAAAAAGTAAATACCAAGATGGAAGGAAATGTGTCTTCTCATAAAATGTTAATAAAGAAAATTATATTGGAAGGTAACCTGTTGTAGAAAGTACATTAAATTTTGGCAAAATATGTTAAATACACTAGAATGCCAAAATAACTACTCTCCACTTAATCTCTAAATGGAAACTACAAAAGTACAAAGACTATAACAAGCTTTTCATTTGATTTACCTATTTATGATGGTTAAAAGCAAAAGATGAAAGGGTCAAATTCATCCCCTCTTTAACCTCATAAGGTTTGAAATTATGAAACTAAAAACATGAAATAGCATGTCGGTTCGAATCCCAGTGCCGCATATGGTCCCCCGTGCCTGCCAAGAGCAATTTCTGAGCATGGAGCCAGGAGTAACCCCTGAGCACTGCCGGGTGTGACCCAAAAACCACAACAGTTTTACAACACTGTTGATAAGGGTTTTAGGCATTTGGGGTTCCAAACACAAAACTACCACCTATCTTATGCTCCCTCCACCTGTGACCCAAAGGTTTTCTCCTTTCCTCAACCCTTCTCAGCAAATTCATTTAGGTTTGGGATCGTTGTGTAGTACAAAAATAGAAAGCCTATATTCACTGAGATCCTATGGTTAGGATTCTTATCATTTTATTTTTTGTTAAAAAATTACAATCTCAAAACATTGAGGCAAATGCTTGTACAAAAATTTGATAGAACACTAAACGTTCTAAACATTTGTCACTTATTTCCTTGATATGATCGAATCACTTTCATTTATCCTGGTTATTTGTGGTTTTGAATTATGTGAGAGAAAATAAATAAAGAGCTAACATCAATACTGAAAAGCCCAGAGTTTCGGGGTTCCTAGAGTATTAAAAGCATTGTTCCTTTTTCTGTTCCTAGTGAGAAAGTTGAGACCACCACAGTTTCCCAGGTATTTCTCAGGATGGAAAGGGCATGGCCGAGGCTTAGAGAATCCAGTCATCTCTCACTTGCAGTTCCAATCTCTATTCACTGCCTTGCCTCTCTGACCTTTCTTTGTCCATATTCTTAAGCCCCTACTCATTTCCCGAGCTCCACTAACAAAAGAATGTTGGGGAAGTAGCCAAATTTTTATTGAGCAAAATATTTGGGGGTAAGGGGGTAGAATATGCCCAGCACAGAAAAGGAAAGTCTGAGTTAGATCTAGTAACTCAAGGAGCTGGAGCAAGAGCTCTGCTTGCAGGAGGCCTAGATTTCAGCCTCAGCATCACATACTTCTCTTTGCTCTGCCAGAAACTACCTCCAAACACAGAGCCGATTCCCCCCGCCCCCAAATCTAAAAAGAAAGCTTAAAAGCATTCATTAAAAAGTTGTTTTAGGGCCCGGGAGATAGCATGGAGGTAAGGCGTTTGCCTTTCATGCAAAAGGTCATCGGTTCAAATCCCGGTGCCCCTTATGGTCCCCCCTGTCTGCCAGGAGCAATTTCTGAGCATGGAGCCAGGAGTAACCCCTGAGCGCTGCCGGTGGTGACCCAAAAACAAAAACAAAACAAAACAAACGAACAAAAAAAAAGTTGTTTTAAATTCTGATGTCTTCCTATCTTTGGTTATTTCTCGTTCCCTTCTCTCACATTCCATTCCAACCTGTCCTGAATTCCAAGATTGGCCCTCATACCCAACAGGCTGAAAGATGATGTTAATATATTATTAAAAGAAAATCTTCTTGTTTCTCTTCTTCAACTTCCTCTTTCCAGATTATGTCACAGGCCTGTGATATCATCCAAAAAAACACCTTAAAATATTGTTCTACATAGAATCAGTATAGAGATCGAAGCAGAAGCACTGAAATTTGAAGTTCTCCTTAGAATATTTGGAAACATTAGGCCAGTTCTTTCCAACATTTCATTTGATCTTACCAAAAATCTGGTAGAATGTTCATTGTTATTATTTTGACTGTACAGCTGAAGAACTGTAGACTCTACACCAAATCACTTGTTGCAATCCTTTTAGTATTTTGTTTAAAAGATGAATTTCGGGGCTAGAGAGATAGCATAGAGGTAGCGTAATTTGCCTTGCATGCAGAAGGACAGCGGTTTGAATCCCGGCATCCCATATGGTCTCGAGCCTGCCAGGAGCAATTTCTGAGTGTAAAGCCAGGAGTAACCCCTGAGCGCTGCCGGGTGGGGTGTGACTCCCCCCAGAACACAAAAAATAAATAAATAAAAAATGAAAGATGGGTTTCATTTAAACTATATTTAAACAATATGCTGAGTTAAAAGGATGGGCTGAGATTCTATCCAATCAAAAACAAATATTCAGTCTTGTTGATGGAAAAGAGATGAAAATTTGTGAATGTGTTTGTGTTTACCTTTCTTTATCCTTCCTTGATTTTATAGCTAAACAATAAGGTCAATTTTACCAATTGATTATATACCAAGTCTCATCACTCATTCTACTATTTATTTTTTTAATGGTCAATTTTATTTATCTGCAGATTGCCATAGCTTTAGTAAGAACCTGAATTAGTCTACTTTGTGTTTTACAGGAATTTAATTCATGAAGTCTTGTCAAATATACACTATATTGCTAGCAATGTGACTTTTTTTTTATGGAATTGCTATATTATTGGAGAGCTTGGTTCACTACTTTAAAAATACCTTTCATGCAAAAGATCATCGGTTCGAATCCCGGTGCCCCATATGGCCCCCCGTGCCTGCCAGGAGCAATTTCTGAGCATGGAGCCAGGAGTAACCCCTGAGCACTGCCGGGTGTGACCCAAAAACCAAAAAAAAAAAAAAATTGGTAAAAGTTAACAGGATCTTTGTGCCATGGCAACAGGGAATTGGGAATGTTGTGTTCTCATCTTGTAACTCTTCCAAAATTCCTGATATCTTAGGCATAATTCAGTATTTTTTTTTATCAATAGAACTTTGCCAAAGCTACTAAAAAAGGATACTGCTGAATAGGTGAATATTTTTCCTTTACCACCAATATTTACCTTTTCCTTGGAGTTAATAATTCCCTCCCTTTTTAATCATTTTAATTTCTTAAAACGTTGACCATAAATTTTCTTTTAACCTTGAATTCTCTGTCAATTGTCTAAATAATCACTAAATAGTGTTCTATTAGTGTCATATTCATGGAGAGCTCACTTCTTAAGAGATTTTTACTTCTTTTATCACAATTTACATCTTTAGTATTACTTTCCTTTCCTGAGTCTCCTTTGTTTTCACTTTTCTGAAGCTTTAACAGCTCCCTAATCAAAGGTACACAAATAAAAGTGTTTTGACACTTTGCATTTCTAAAAAGTCATTTCCATTCCTATAATGTATTAAGAGTTTATATCATTGATGTAAAATGCTCCATTAGAAGTCATTTTGTCCGAGAATTTTACGTTTTACATTCAATACCCCATTACCTTTCTCCAAATACTTAATGTTATGAGTTTTCAAGATTCATGGTTCCAATTCTTTTTTTTTTTTTTTTTTTGGTGACCTGTCTCTGACACCTATTGAATTTTTCATCTATTATCTCTAGTTCTAAATTTTTTTCACTCAGCCCTCCTTGATGTCTTTTTAAATTCATTGATATTAGTGCTTTATTGTTGCATATGTAAACATTTCTAATCTTATCATGATTTGGAATTTCTATGTATAAACATTTCTGGACCCACCCTGATCAGTGATTGGACCCTACTCTAGGGTGGCTTTCTGGACCCACCCTGATCCTACCCTGATCAGTGATTGGACCCTACTCTAGGGTGGGACCTGGCTTTCTGCCCCTACCCTAGGGTGG
>PVKC010002156.1:0-44995 GCA_004027635.1 Crocidura indochinensis | reverse complement strand
TCTCATCTCTATTGTTTCTGGATATTATTACCATAGTATCTTTTTTCTGACATCCCACAAAATGATTGTTATTATTTTGTGTTTATTATTATCCCTCTGACTCATTTTACTCTGCATAATAATCTCCCTATCTAGCCAAGTATGAGCAAATTTCTTGACTTCATTTTTCCAATAATAATGATAATGATTGTGTAGATATACCACAGATTCTTTAGCCACTTATTTGTTCTTCGGCATGTGGGTAAAATTTTCTTTTTGCCTTTCATATTCAGACTCTTATATGCTCATCATTCCTGAAAAGAGATGGAATTTATGTGATGAGATTTTATTCTACTAATCAATCTGTATTATTCACCATGATAAAATAAAAGAATGGTCTGGAATTGGAAAAGTGATGAAATTATGATATTAGATTTAAATATATTCATCCAGTGTATTTTTGAGAGAGCTAATCATGTAAAACCAGCAATTAGAAATGATATAAGGTACTCCAAGCAGAAGTAGACAGGAGTGGATCAACTCTATCTGTGTAGCAATGATGCGTGAATGGATGAGTTAATCTAGAGAGACCATACAATAGTCAGAAAGGCAGGGAAAAGAGTGAATCTTTAGGGATTTGGTAACCAATGACTATAAGTAAGTAGAATGATCTGTGAGTAGATGTGTATCAGATAGAAAAGAGGAAATATAAGTGAGGTTTTCTGCAAAGCCAAAGGATGGCAGTATTTCCAGAAGGGAGTTTCTGATAGGCTTGAGTCACTAGAAAGGTCAGGTAAGAAAGATTGAAAAAAGATTTAGGAATATAAGGGAAAAGAGGTAAGAGGTGAGCTACCGATTGAAAGTCTTCAGAACAAAGTAAGTAATCATCAAAATGTGGCTGTAAGAAGGTAACTTTTCTTATTGTTCTTGGATTTAAGTAATTGTAGTAGTTGATATTTATAGGTCATCTTAACTGGGGCAATGGATGCCCAAATGACATTATTTTGGTGAGAATCTATGAAGCTGTGTCTGGAAGAAATCAGAATAAGCATTTGTCCCAGTAGACTGAGTAAAGATCACTCTTACCTATGTGTTTGAGCAAAATCACATTAATTGGGGTCATAAATAAAACAAAAAGGTACTTGTTTTTATCCCTTTGAGCTAAACAGAAGACTTAAACCATTGGTTCCATCAGTTCCCTGAAACCTAGACCAGAGTTTTTAGTCAGAAAATTAGTCTTCTAGTTTTCTTGGGTTTGTAGATCTTGGTTATAGGAATATAAGAATAGTTATAGGACATGTCGTCATATATAATTTAATAAAGTATTCCTTCATATTCATGTTCTTTGCCTATTTCCCTTTCATTTTTATTGACTGTTTCTTATGGAAAGCCCTAGTTTATCAGTAAAACTTCATTAAAGGACTAAGGTTGGGAAGGGTGGTAGTCTAGAGTAAATAGTACAAGGATGAGGATTGAAGCAGGAACATTGCATGCCTAAAAACAATTGTAAATGACTGTAGATCAGTGTCTAAATTTAAAAAATGATAATTATATTTCCTGTCATTTTAGTGCAATATTTAAAAATAACTTTTACTCTAATATAAATTTTATTTGTTTATTCCTAGTCCTGACCTCAAGGTTCACTCCTTTCAGGGTTCAGGTGCCAGTAATTGAACCGGGGTAAGCAACATTTAAGAAAAATGTCCTTAAATAAAGATATTAAAAATAATCATAAAGAAAAATTTAAAATGTAAAGAAAACTGCATTATTAACAACCTTGTAACCACAGTATTTAAACTAAAACAATAATATGTAAATTTAAGAGTCACACTTCAAAAAATCTACTTTCCAATAACATGAACTATTTATCCTCACTGTCTAAGTAAAACCATTTTTTAGTCCTAATCTTTTCAATATACTTATCTGAAAAACTAACTATTTTTGTTTCAGACTAGAGGTAAATATTCTTGTCTTTATTGTTTTGTTTTTAAATAAACATGTGAAAATTTAAAAATAAATAAGGCAAGCATCTTACCTGTTGTACAATATGCCTGATCCCTATGTTTTATTATACTATGCATTATTTGACACTTTTAGGTATAAATAAGCTTGACTTCTATAAGATCTATAAATAAATGTTCAAATTAGCATTTTATACTTTCAAGAAGTACTTCTAAGAAGAGGGCTTTTATTGAAATATAAAACTTTCTGATACGAATAAAATAGGAATAGAACCATTTGATGGAAATCTACTTTGTTTCATAAAGATGTCAGTGTAGAAAAGGATGAATTCCTGTTACCAAGCAAAACTTTATTCCATCCCTTCTACATACACATCCTGAATAAAATAGCAATGAAAGTCCTCTATTATGGCTGAAATGAGTGGAAATAAAGATGAACAGAGGAAAAAAAGTCTGAAGTCAGACAATAAATAAGATGAAAAAGATCTTAAGAAAGACTTGATCAAAACTAAAACAGGTCTGTGGAGATGGTACAATTGTTTAGGCTCAAACCCTTCATGCAACTGACCCTACTTTTATCCATGGCACCATGTAAGTACCAATCAATACCAGATGAAGTCCTGAAAGCCATGTGAGCACCACTAGGGTAGACTGGGTAATTCCCAACTCTTCCAGGACTAGACAGCATTACATCCTCAACTCCTTGCCCCTAGCCACCAATCTGGCTGACTGAGAATTACTGTAGGGACCTCTAACTCACCTGAGTACTGCTTGGGAGACATCCACCAAAAATAAAATATAATAAAATCATTTCAGTTACTGCATCAGCCAGTCAGCAGAATAAATACTGCTTCTAAGGGTCCTCTTAGAGGTTGTTTTCAAGACCCCATCCCATTTCTGAATAAATCTATTCAACTCTTCTACCATTTCCGTAATGGGAGCCAACCATTTCTAACTTCATCTGCTAAAATAATGGCTTCATTGACGCTTTCTTATATTTCAGCTCTGCACTATATTAAATAAAACAAGACCTCATTCTTGGTTATGCTTTGATTTTGAACTTCACATTTTCTTTTCTTATTAGTTGTGATATTTTTTTGGTTTCAGTAGTTGTAATTCCTCCTTTATAGTCTCTAGACTTCCATTACTGTTTGCAATGAAGTTATATAATTCATCAATCATCCATATTTTATAGAATTTATTTTTGTCAAATCATATATGCAACAGCAGAATCAGACAGAAGTCATTTTTTCTATTTGTTTTTTTATTTAAAATTTTTTGAATCACAAATATTTCACAGTAATATTTAAGGTACATAGTGACAATGAATCAAGGGCATTCCTACCTCCCTCCAACCCTGTTCCCAGCATGCATCCCATATCTCCCTCCTCTACCACCCAGAATACTTGTGTAACTGGTCCCCACTTGTACAGTTTGCTGTAGTTTGGGTATAGACTTTTGTGAACCAGACAGAAGTCTTAATCCTTTTTTTTCTCATTGTAGTTTTGGATAATAACCATTGCCAATTTATTCCACAAAGTCAATTCCTCATTTTATATAAATTGCTATGTAAAGCTTAAGTTACTCACATATGCATACACACAAGTTCTTTTCTCCCTTTATTCTGGATAGAAGTTTAAAACCCTGTTACTTTCTGAGACCAAGCAATGTGCACTGGGTAGGGTCCTTGCTTTGTACACTGCTGACTCAAATTCAATCCCCAGTATCATCACATGTGGTTTGAGATCCACCAGTAGTGATCCCTGAATACAGAGCCAGGAGTAAGTTCTAAGCACCATTGGGTATGACCCCTCCAAACAAAACACACACAAAATAATCTTAGTTTATGAAACTTCTAGATATTAGGATTTTAATTTGCTATGTACTTCTTCAATATGGTACACATTTTAATACATAAGATTCATTCATTGTGAATAGTTTACAGAGATCACCGAGTACTGAATGGGCACATTTGTTTCTATTGGGTTCAGTTCACTGCCCCAATCTCTGGTTGGCTATGTGAAAGCCTTGAACAAATTATATAAATTTCTCCCCTCTCACACACACACTGCATCAGTTTTGTGTCAGAGATTATCACCTTTAGATTATAAGGTTATTATGAAGATTCAAGTAGGCATTGGAAATAATTTCTTACAGGCTAGAGCTATAGCACAGTGGGTAGGGCATTTGCCTTGCACACAGTCATTCCAGGTTCAATTTCCAGTACCCCATTTGGCCCAAGCCTGCCAGGAGTAATTTCTGAAGTGCAGAGCCTGGAGAAACCACTGAGCATTGCTGGGTATGGCAAACAAAAACAACAACAACACACATTTTTAATTAGAACCTGTGGCATATACTATGCCCTTTATAACTTTATTTTGTTTGTTTGTTTGTTTGTTTGTTTTTTGGACCACATCTGGCAGCACTTAGAGATCACTCTTGGAAGCCTCCAGGGACCATATGGGATGCCGGGGATTGAACCAGGGTCTGTCTGTCCTGGGTTGGTCATATGCTAAGTAAATATCATATTTCTGTGCTACTGTTCCAGCCCCAATAAAACTTTTACCTAA
This sequence comes from Crocidura indochinensis, assembly GCA_004027635.1. Taxonomy (NCBI): domain Eukaryota; kingdom Metazoa; phylum Chordata; class Mammalia; order Eulipotyphla; family Soricidae; genus Crocidura; species Crocidura indochinensis. The sequence continues at coordinate 40,485 of PVKC010002156.1, read as the reverse complement.
TTTATTTTTAGGAGGTAGAAAAGGAGCTTAGCATAAGTCTAAGTTTTCTTGTATTTTTCTTTAAAAAAATTTTTTTTTTGGGCCACACTCGGCGGTGGTACTCAGGGGTTTCTACTGCCTCTGTGCTCAGAAATTGCTCCTGGTGGCAAGCTTGGGGGACCATATGAGATACTGGGAATCGAACCTGGGTCCGCCCAGGTCTGGCCGAGTGCAAGGCAAATAATCTAACACTGTGCTATCACTCTGGTCCAAGTCTATCTTTCCTTATCTAATTTTTTTCAAAAATAACTTGAGTGTAGTTGATATGAAAGTTGCAGCAAAAATAGTATGTAGAATCCTTACATACATTGCATTCCCTTAGACCGTGTTGTTTAACACCTTCAATTAGAATGAAAGCTTGGTAACATGCAGCAAACCAAACGTGATCTACTAGGTTTTAACTTTATGTTTGTTTTGTTATCTAGGATCCAATCCAACTAATATGTTTAGTATTAAATTTATTACATCTCCTGATGCTTATCTAAACTATGATAATTTTGCAAATGTTCCTTGTTTTAAAAGAGCTTGATAGTCTGAGATAAGATATATTTTAAGCTGTAATTTAAGTCTTTTATCTTTCTTCTGCCTGAACAAAAAACATGGAACTAGAGAGACAGACCAAAAACAATGTGCACTGATGTGTGTTCTATCATTAGTTATGGGTACAGCTATCAACATGCTTTGTCAATGAAGATGGTAACTTTGACCAATTGGTGTTCAACGTTTTTTCCACCCCCTTTCCATACCATATTACTTAGAAGAAGCAATACATGCAATGCACAACAGAGTTGGAGAACTATGGACTGCCACCTTGAAGAAAGCCATAGGTACATAAATTTTTGGAATACTTTGTGGCAGAACTGGTTTTATACATTTATTAACTCGTTTAATCATTACTTATATTGCTAAAAACTTAATAGTTTCTTTGAGTTATAATCTAATACTACTTAATACAACTACATAATAAAAACTTAATAACTTAATGACTACTTAACAACTAATTCATCTCTTTCAGTTGACCTTGGATCAAGTAGGTATACTACACCCATGTTCTTTCTTAGTAAGTACAGTGTTAAAAAATAATCCATTTAGATGAAAGAGAGATAGTACATTGGGAGGTCACTTGCCTTATATGTTGGTGGCCATTTTTAATCTCTGGCACCACATATACTCCCCTAAATCCACCAGGTGTGATCCCTGATCACAGAATAAGGAGTAAATCCTGAGCACCACTGAGTGTAACCACAGAAACAAATAAAACACAAGAAATAATTCACTTACACAAATAATTATTTCTTTCTTTTGGGGGGATAAAGAGTAGGACCACACCTGCCTGTGTTCAGAGGTTACTCCTGATACGCATTCAGGAAATACACCTGGCCAAACTGAGATGGAATGCCAGGAATTCTACCCAAATCATCCACGTACAAGGCCCTAACTGCTATACTGTAACTCCAACCTCCACACATAATTATTTCTCTCTCTGAATGAATAAAATTATACATATATACACATATCTACTTTAAGGTAAACATTAGTTTATACTTATACTAACCACTCCATAAAAGAAAATAACTTATTCTTTCTAGCTTGCTAATAGTTTATTTATTCATTCTCTTATTCATGCTACAGATTTTGTTAGCTATGATTATATTTCACACTCTACAATAAACATGAGGAAATTGATAACTGGGTAGGGGTTGTCCATAAACTATCATGTAACTGAGAATTCACTTAAAATTTGTTTTGTACTTCTTCATATTATATTTTTTCTTTTTTCATTCTTTTTCTTTTCTTTTTTCTTTCTCTTCTTTTTTCTTCTTTTCTTTTCTTCTGTCTTTTTCTTTTTTCTTTCTTTCATTTTCTTCTCTTTCTTTTTTCTTTCTTCTTTCTTTTCTTTTTTCTTTTTCTTTCTTTTAATCTTTTTCTTTTCTCTTCTTTTTTCCTTTTTTCTCACCACTCAGACTGCATCCTCTCCCTCTACCCTTTGTTTTATACTTCTTTTACCTGATACTATTAAAGCATAGCACTACTTATAATAGTATAACTTTTTAACTTATTTTATCCAATTGTGTTTTTTATTACTTATGAAGTAATACTACCTTTTATTGACTGTTCATTTCCTGCTGACCCTCTTCTCTTCTTTCATTTCCTTGTCCTTTGAGGTTTCTCATTAAACACAGTCCAGCAAAAAAATTATTCATAAGCATGTTATTCCTTTCCATCTTTCTAGCACATTCTACAAGTTCCTTTTTTCACATCTAATTTTTGATGAGTTCATTTATTAAAAAATAATGAGGTTCTTTGTCTATAGCGGCATATTTTTTTGCTTGTTTTGGGTCATGTTCAGCAGTGTTCAAGACTTACTTCTGGCTCTAGAGTCAGGGATCATTCCTGGTAGAGTTCAGGGAATCCTTTGGGATTCCAGGGATCAAACCTGGGTTGACCACATGCAAGACATATTATCCATTGTAATATAACTCCAGGACTTATGGTGGCATCTTACAATTGCCACAGACATGAATTTGCATGGAATGTTTGATAGAGGAGTTCCCATATGTTCACCTACAACAGTTAGGCATTAGAGGCTGTGAATTATTCTTCAGAAAAGAGAAAATAGCTCTTTCATGCAAAAATACACTAAGACTAACCACAGAGAGAGTACAATATGTGGGATGCTTGACTTGCATTTGATAAATCTGGGTTTGATTTCCAGCACCACATATGGTCCCTTGAGTCCAACTAGGCATGATTCCTGAACTCAGAACTGGGAGCAAGTTTTGAGCACTGCTAGATATATCCCCCCAAAAGGCCAGCACACTAAGGCCTCTGAATTTGGTGCGTTACTTTGGTTTATGAAAACAAAATTCCCAAGCATCGTTATGTGTTGTTAATTTAGACAATATCTAAATTCTTTTAAATTAACCCAATCTAATCCTTCAGCGGGGAAATGAAGATTCCCATTGAATGTACAATCTGAACTTTTTTTATAATAATAATTTTTATTTTGACCAAAGTGGATTACATATCTTTCACAGTAAATATTTTAGGTAGATATTGACATTGAATCAGGGGAATTCCCACCACCAAAGCTGTCCTCACTCCCTCCCATTCCTAGCATGCATCTCATATTCCCCTCCATTAACCACCGGACTCCTAGTATAAGTGGTCCCTCCCCTCTGTGTCTAGCTTGTTGCAGATTGGGTATTGATTCTGTTGTCGTTGGCTTTGGATTTGGTGTTAAAGTCTGATCATTTTTATTACGACTTAGTGATCATACAACCTTTTGGTCTTGGTGCCCTCCATTGATTCCCCCTCAATTTGAGAGACAGAACAAGATGGTTCAAATTATGTGGTTCTGTTTGAGGAAAAGAAGAAAATAAAATGGGGGTAAAAATCAAACAAGCAAAAAATGGGCAGAGTCTTTCTGGAGGCAATAAATATTAATTTGAGAGCAGAAAGGGGAAAAGGAAGAGAAACACATCAACAATACAAAAAGAAAAATCAAACAAAAAATCCAAAATGCATCATAGCAATAAAGGCAGCCGCCACATAATAACCACGATTCTGAAATAAAAACAAAACCAAGTGCAATAAATGAAAACAACAGCAACATCAATAACAAAACTCCAAAACAAAATAAAAATATTTTGTGTTGCTTTTCTTTTTCTCCTGCATAAGCACAGTAAATATTGGGGAAATTAGAAAGGGAATTCCCTTGGCCTAATAGATACTTTTATCTTAGCTTTTCTTATAAGTAAAGTTATACTAGACTATAAAACAGATTGAGTGTTGTTTGCTTTTTCACTATTTGCTAAGAGTTTAAGTTATTAGTTATATTGGGTGTGATTACCTTCAGAACTTTTAGGTTTGGGGGCCAGCTCTAGGGTGTTTGCTTTGCATGCAGGCAACCTACGAAGGATCAGGTTTGATTCCTGGCATACCAAAAGGTTCCCCAGTCTTCCAGGGTGCAGAGCCAGGAGTGACCCTAGAGTGACCCCACTGCTGAGTGTGGCCCAAAAATCAATCAATCAATAAATATATGAAGTTAAAAAAAAAACAAAAAATACAGTTTGGTGAGTTTTTTATTTTGGTGAAAAATATTTTAAAATGATTTTATTTCCTTTTTTGTGTACTATTATTTCACTGCCCTAGCTATTCTTAAGTTAGTTGTAACAAGTCAGACTTCTCTAAAAAAATCTTTTGCCTGTAGTTTATGATGTAAGATTGTTATAATGTCCTACTGTTATCATTTTTATCATTGAAATAATTCTTCCTCCTTCATTCTTTTTTTGATTTTTTGGACCACATCCAGTGATGCTCAGGGGTTACTCCTGGCTCTGCTCAGAAATCATTCCTGGCTTGGGAGACCATATGGGATGTGGGGGGATCAAATCGAGGTAAGTCCTGGGTCAGCCGTGGACAAGGCAAATGCCTTACCACTGCACCATCACTCCAGCCCCTCCTCCTTTATTTTAAAAGTTATATTCATGTGCGCATTCTTTTTTAGTTGAATAGAATATTTCCAGAGCTTAGTCAACTGCGTTGTTTGTTTGTTTATTTGTTTTAAGAATATCTTGGACTTCTTGAGTCTCTTTGTATTGTTCATGCATTTCACATTAATTTTATTTGTTTTTTTGAGGGAGTGAAGGGGGCAGGTAGACACCCAGTGGTAGTGTTTGAGGTACCATATGCAGTATTGGGAAATGAAGCAAGGTCACTATGTGCAACTTAAGTTTGTGCAATTATTTTAGCCCTCATGTTTACTATTCTTTTACAGTTGTCTTTGTTCTTCTCTTCAATATTTTATGTCATATCCTATTATTTCCCACTGCACAATGATTGGTGTTTATTACATTAATCTGAGTCATTTTTTCTGCTGCTATAACCATTAAGATCCTCAAAAGACTCTTGGCATATTAGTTTAGCTTTTATACCACAAGGCTTTATAAGTAGTATTTCATTATTACTATTCTTTATATTTTTATTGTGATTTCTTTATGACCCAGAGATTACTAGAAATGTGGTTGTTTTCAAGTATGTGAATTTTTGTAGTTATCTCTTTAATATGAAATTGAACTTAACTTGGTTATTTTGTTGTGAATGAGGTCTGTGTTTAAAATTTATTGATATGGTTTAATGGTTAATTCTGTGCCAAATTTCATAATGTTTGATGTGCACTTAAAATGAATGGGCATTCTTCAACTTATGAAAACAATGTCTAATGTAAAGACATCAGGGTTAACTCTATTAAAAATATTTCCACTCAGGGACAGAGGAGATGGTTCAAATGGTAGAGTGCAATGATTAGCATGTTCAAGAGATTTGATCCCTTGCTTCACATATCATCCTAGCACTGTCAGGTGACATCCTGGTGACCCTAAAAGATCTCTCTGTACCTAAAGTGGGACAGAGCCCTGAATGTCAAGCCTATACTGTTAAAATAAGCATGACAAGATAAAACTTCAGCTTTCCCCAGGCCCAGGCTCAGTGAATATGGCTTCTATTAATAAAAAAATCCTGACTGAAATATTGTCTGGTTACTCTGTTAAATTATTTGGGTCGTTGTTAGAAATATTGTTCTTTTGTGCTCTCTCTCTCTCCCTCCCTCTCCTTCTTTCTCTCTCAATTTCTCAATTTATTCCTTCTTTAAACCCTGTAGTTACAAGTTTTTTTTTATAATAACCTAGAGTTATTTGTCACAACTTCACAACCTGTCTGTTTTGCTTTCTTGCAATTTCAAAGTGGCTCATAATTGAATTTCTGTTATATGTATCTTGCTTGCTTACCCGTTTCTTTGCTTGCATATTTCCACTCTTGTGAAGCTCGTGTTGTCTTTTGAATCCATCCTTCTCTCTAACTCTTCCCTCGCATCTTTTTCAATAAAAACTACCTTGCTTCATTATTTTGCTTTTTCCTGGAAAAAAAAACAACAAAAGAAATAAATTTATTACTTGAAGACAGATATATAAATTTTTCTTTGACTTTAAATCAAATTTGGCTTTAACTTGTGGTGAGTTTTCTGTAATTCAATTAGATTTATCAACTAAAATGATGATTCTCTCTATACTCTTTATTTAGAGTAGATTCTCCCTATATTTAACTTTCTGTTTAATATCTCATTTTTGTTTTAAATTTCTATTTCAGTGTATCTATGTAGCCTTTTCTCAGTTACCGTAAATTTATGTGATATTTTTTACTGGGGTTGGTCTTATTTGATCTTTTTAATACATTTCTTTAATACTATACAAATAGTTATTTCATATTCTTGATATTTCTATCATTTGGAGTATTAATATGTTTGAATATATATATAACATTTCTAGATTTACTCATTGATTATTTATTTTTTTGTTTGTTTTTCTTTTTGGGTCACACCCGGCACTGCTCAGAGGTTACTCCTGGCTCCATGCTCAGAAATTGCTCCTGGCAGGCACGGGGGACCATATGGGGCACCAGGATTTGAACCGGTGACCTTTTGCATGAAAGGCAAACACCTTACCTCCATGCTATCTCCCGGGCCCCATTGATTATTTATTTTATAAATTTTATTACTAGTTTCTTCTGAATTTGAATTCATATGAATAAAATATTTAAGGACTGAATTAGATATTTATTTCTTTCATAAGGGTAACTTCACTACCACTAAATTTAAAATTTATTAGTTTACTTTTTTGTTTTTTTTTGGTTATTGGTGTCAAGCCATATCCATTGGCACTCAGCAACTACATCTGGCTTTGTGCTAGGGTATTTCTCCTGGTGATGTTCAGAGTATTTTATGTGATACTGGACTCAAACCTGGGACTTCCACAGTCAGAGCATGCTGAACTTTTTCTCCATCCCCTTAGTTACATTTTAAAAGTGAGTTTATAGTTTTGAAATAGGAAATGGGTAAATTTTTGAACTTTGCAAAGACTAGAGCATGTAATTTCTTTTCTGTTTATTCTGAGTCTACATTTGCACATATTTCTGCTTTCTATTTTGACAAAGGTGCATGGGAGCTTACAGATGACTTCTCTTGGGGAAGCCCTAAACACTGTTTCTAAACTCTCCAGTTCCTCACTTGCTTAACATTTGAGTGTTAACACCTGGAACAAACGCTTACTTTAGTGTTTTCTTTCCTTAATTTTTTTTAATTTAGTCATCATGAAATTACAAAATTATACACAACTGGATTCAGGCATACTTTGTTTCGATACCAATCATTTCCCCTACCAATACCCTCCTATCATGTTGGTGCTTTCTAACTTTCCTAGTTTCTGACTTTTGCTTTCATTTTGGCTTCTGAGGATTTTCCTACATTATTGCCAGTTTATTAATACCTTTTTTCTATTTTCAAATGTCATTTAAATGTTTTTGGAAATTAAATGTTGTTCATTGCATTTAGTGTACTATTATGTTCTACATGCAGGTTTTAAAATCCATGTTTAGTTAATGTCTATCTTAGACAAAGCAGCCATTAAAATTAAACAAGATGACAGCATGGTAAATAGCTTCTTCACTCTTCAATTTGTAATCTGTACACTTGAGAGTTTTAGTTTGAACAACTTGATAAGTGTCTGGTGACTTCAACATGTGCAAACACATGTATATTTTTAACTTTAAGAGCTGATATTTATGTGAATACAATTCATGAGTTTATTTTTCTTAAACTTATATTTAATCAGTATCAACACATTTTATTTTGCATGGGTAAATTTTCTGTGCATACTGAAACCAAATTAAGCCTGGCCAATGATAGAAACAGTAGAATATGAAAAGGAAAACCCTACATAAGCTTCTAAAAATCTCTATAGAAGATTAAACTATAGGAATATATTTTGGAAAGAATCGTTAGCATCGTTAGCATGAAATAGTTTAAACACACACACAGACACACACACACACACACACATACACCCCAGAAGGACTTTATAAAAATGAGGCGGAATAAATTTTCCAAGCATGGAATAAATGTCATTGCAATCAAAGACATTATCTACCACATGAGAAAGATACTGAGCACATATGTGCAGCACAGGAAATCCTCCAGTGAAAGGTCATACGGTAATAGGCAACAAACTATACGAAAATCACTTACTGGAGAACAGCATAGATATAAAATGCAGATTCAAATGGAACCACACCTTGTATTTACTCCTTTTACTCCACTCCACCCCCTCAGTGGAGGGGGCCCTATGTTGCCCTTGGGAAATGAACAATGCACTAAGAAATATTGAGGAAGGACTTGGTGGATAGAAACAGATGGAGTGGGCTGCTGGCAGTATAACGACACTGAATTGCATTTCTTGAGCATTTATTTTGAAGTGGGAGAGAGCAAAGAACAGGAAAGTCTGAAGAACAAGAGAAAAAAAAAGAACAGTGGCTCAAAATTTCAGAGCAGAAAGATCAGTTGTGTCAACCAGATAGCAATATGTTAGGTGAGCATTTTTGTATTATTATTGTTAAAAGATAAAAATAAAAATTAAGAAAAAAGAACAAACAAGAAAACAAATAAAAACAAAACAAAACAAACTCAAAACTACTATTTTTTGTTTCAATAGAGGAAACCAATTCTGGATTGATTCAGAGCCCCTTTTAATTGTTAGAAATTTTTCCTTCAAATTCTCACATTTATATTCAATGTCAAAATAAATAATAGAAAAAAATTCTTTTATTTAAACACTGCGATTACAAAGTCATTCATGATTGAATTTCAATCATATAATGTACACCATTCCTTCACCCATGAACATTTCCCATCACCAATGCCCTGGTTTCTCTCTGGGGTAGGGATTTAGAGAGAGTTGTAACATTGGTGGCTCATAGTCAACTGTGGTTTATTGAAGGTAGGTAGACAATCCCAATAATGAAATTTGAAGAAAAAAAATCAAGAAGTTCAAAGACTACATCTCATTGAGATGTAAGTCCTAGGATTTTGGGGAAGCAGAAACTGAGTTTTCAAAAAAGGAGAAGTTACAGAAGAATCTAAAAGATCTTGATAAGACTATTAAATGACTATCAAGAGTGAAAAAATTTCCACGTGACAACACCCAGAATAACTTTTATGTTTGCAAAAACTTCAGGCCAAGGCTCTTTGGAGAAATTATGTACAACTGTATCCCCAAAGCAATTTTCAGCTTTGTTTTTTCTGGAGAAGCCCATGTTCTACTTAAACATATATCTCTTTCGCTAAAGAAAGAACAGATCTTTCAATAAATACTACTTTACTTCATTATTATTTGGATTCCAAATGAAGTTCTTTTTTAGTAAGGGAAGGTAGGTAACATTCCTGGAACTCCTGTGCTGAGATGAGGGATGACTTTTCTTTTCCACGAAAGAGTGATTTCTGGCTCCAGCACTATGAGAATTCAGTTGTTTGTAGCCAACTTCAACAGTCCTGACCATGTTCGCTGGACAGGTGGGTTGAACAAAGAGATAGAAACATTTAGTATGGGACTAAATTTAATATGGTTCAAATTGTGTGTTTTTTATTATTATTTAATAGGAAACTGGGTCTTTGTGTGATTTATCAAGTGACAAGGCTTTCTCACTCCCCACTTTCCTGCCTGAAACACTTTGATTAACACTAATTTTAGTGTGTCAGCATGGTTAAAAAAATTCATTTAGAGAAATATGAAGGATTCTAAAGAGAGACATAAGTGTTCACAAGAGAGCACAAACCTAGTAGGAGACAGAAAGACTTGAATGGCTTTGAGGAGATGATCATATTGTATTTTTTATAAACTATGAACATAATTTATTCATTATGATATAGGGGCCATGACAGTGAATCTCTGTGTTGGTCCAAGGCTCCCAAGTTCTACAATATTGGGAATGTTTAGTAATAAAGATACTAAGATTCAGAGTTGAAAATAGAAAATTTTATTGGAAAGAAAGTATAAAGGAAAAGAAAATAAATTCCCCTACCAGGGATGAACTTAGTATGGGACTAAATTTAATATGGTTCAAATTGTGTGTTTTTTATTATTATTTAATAGGAAACTGGGTCTTTGTGTGATTTATCAAGTGACAAGAATTTTTTTTCATCTTTTTGTTTTTTTGTTTTTTTGGCAGCCCTCAAGGGTTACTCCTGGCTCTATGCTCAGAAATCGCTCCTGGCAGGCTCGGGGGACCACATGGGATGCCAGATTCCAACCACTGTCCTTCTGCATGCAAGGCAAACACCCAGCCTCCATGCTATCTCTCCGGTCCCAGGTGACAAGAATTTTTATAGAAAATGCAAAGATTATACAGGATGGTCTGGCTAATTTGGGGCCCTTTTGGAATATCTGTTAGGCCATTGAATTTAGGTTTTATTCATTGTCTCTGAGTCTTCCTTGAACGTAAGGCCTGAGGAAGAACTTATGATCTTGAGAAATCCATAACTGAGACTTCGTCTTGCAATATGACTATGATTATGTTATTAAAACTATTCCATCTCATCTGTATGTTTGACTCCTTTTTTTTCCTTTTTAAGTTAATTTTGTCTTTGGGAACTACACCTGGATTTGCTAAAAGTTTATCCCTGACTCTGTGCTCTGGGATCAAACCTGGCATGACTTGGGAAGGTTAGATAGGGTGCCAGGAATTCTATGGATGTAGGAAAGCAAGCTTAAGTCACTCATACGTGCAAAGCATGTGTTCCCCAAAGCAAGCACCCTAAACCAAGTGCCTGTATTATTGCTCCAGCCCTGTTTTTCTTAAACTGAGCCTTGCCACTTTCTATCCAAAACTAATAATCTCACTATTCCATAACTATCTCCTATGCCTTAATTAGATACATGCTTAGGGGAAAGAGAACTTTCTCTATAAAAAAAGAGAAACCATATTATATTTCTTTCTATTTTGATCATACCTAAGTCAGTATGAGACACACAGCATAATTTAGATTTTGTTATATGAGGTTAAGGACTGGAGCCTTGGTTCTGAGCATAGAAAAATCAGTTTCTCCTCTCACTGGTTTTGTAGGTATTATTTCTGGGCTTTAAATTTGCATTGATTAGGGGATATAGGAGTAAGATTGTATTGCTTTCGAGTCCCAAAGAATTTATAATATTAGTCAGTGTTTATCAGAGAAATAGAAACAATAATATATAGTCAATATTATTTTATTAAAGAAATGCACATAACTATAGAGGCTGAAACTATGATTTATGTAGACCCATCTGTTATCTCTAAATTTGAGATCCATCCTACAAAGACCACCAACGAGAGGAAGAGCACTGCAATAAGGCATGCGAGTTTATTTACCAACATGCTGGGGTCACCCCTCTAAGGCAAAGACCCCTTACTGAGCTTCTTTTATTGGGTTACAGAGGCTTCAAACCATCACAGTTAACCTTGAAGTTGATTGACCGTTGTCTAGGGTGTTTTCTTTTATGACTAGATATCTAGAGTGGAATATTGTGGTTTATAGGACTTTGGGGTCTGCATCAGCTGGGAGCCCACTGGGTGCCTGTGACCTTGTCCACCCACAGACCCAATGGGTATTGCTATTTTATCTGTTTTGGTACATGCCCTCAAAGTTCCTGAAACTGGCTGTTCAGGCCTAGTTGTTATTCCTTAAAACTTGAGCCTGTCATGGCTGTACTTATGTTCACAGAAAAGTTAGGTTATAGTTAATTCTAAATCTAAAGTTAGATCCTAACAATTCCAAGTCAGAAAAAAATTGGGGATAGCTCCAGCTTGATGGCAGGAGACAGTTTGCCTAGATCAATCATGCAGGCAAAGATTTTTTTCCCCTTTCTTTGTTTTTTGTTTCTTTGGTTGATTGTTTTTTGTGGTATTATATGGGAAATGCTCATATGCATTGGGGAAGGTAATCTGTTTTACATTTGCTTACAAATTTAAACAAATTCTTTTTTTTTAAGTCTCACTTATTTTTTTGGGGGGGAGGGGGAGGGTGGGTCACACTGGCAGTGGTCAGGGGTTACTCCTGACTCTGCTCAGAAATCACTCCTGGCAGGCTTGGGAGACCATATGAAATGCTGGGATTCGAACCACCGTCTTTCTGCGTCTAAGGCAAACGCCTTACAGCTGTGCTATCTCTCCAGCCCCCTTTAAGTAAATTCTTACATTAAAAACCCCTTGTAGATAAACCAGGAAATAATATTTAAAAACCCGGGCATCCAAGGGTCTCAGTCAAGTTGTTAACATAAAATTAACCATCACACTGCATTATCTTGAGTCACTTAACTTTGACTATATCAATTAACTCACAAATATGATTTACCGGTAAGTGGTAGAATTTGCCTCACAGGATTATTGGAAGAATAATGTGTTTGAGAAAATTCTTATAAACTATAAAATTCTTGGGAAATATCCCTTAGTTTTATTGTTTTAATCAAACATGCTTTAATGAATCAGAAAACTGCTCATGATCCTATGTGTGGTGTCCAGATGAGGCTCTGAAATTTATGACAAAATGAGTTGACATAAAACTCAGAAAACAACTCTATTTTCTGTGTTATAGTTACAGGTCCTTTGCAAAGTGGCATCATTTTAATTAGCTCATAAACGACTTTCCACCCATCCTTATCATCTTTTAAAAACGCAAAAACTATATCTTACAGTTTATCTCTGCTTCTTTTCCCCCTTTGGGTTTTCTTTTTTTTTTTTTAATATAATTTTTATTTTTAAACATGTTGGGTTACATATCGTTGGCAATCATATTTTAGGTACACATTAACATAAAATCAGGGGAACTCCCATCACCAAAAAGTCCTCAGTCCACCTCAGTTCCAATCCTAGTTCCCATATCCTCTCCCCTACCGCCCCCCCCCCCCGGGGTTGCTAAAGCAAGTGGTCTCCTCTGCGTCTAACATCATTGCATTCATCATATAATATTCCTGTCATTTTCTACGAAGGACTTTTGTGAATCTATCTTTATAGGGACACTATGTTGGTTAATAGAGCAAGTTTGCTTGTAGGCAACTATCTCATATCACAATTCCAGGAACATTCTGCCTCTCCTCTTCGCTGCTATTATTACCAGGGTAGAAATTCCACATGGGAAGGTCCTCTATGTTGGTGAGAACAGCTGCTATTCGCAAATGATGGCTCAGTCTGATGTGGCAGTGACAGAGGAGAAAGGCTGAGGAAGGCATGCACCTGAGCAGCTGGAAGTGGCATGGATCCAAAAAGTATCTGGACAATTTTTAACAGCAATACATGCCTGGATTGTTTTTTTTTTTCTGTATTTATTATGACTAGCTCTAAGAAGACAAAACTTAGCAAAAAGGCCCAAGAAGGCAGGATAAGCTGTTATGCTTAGTATCTCTAATATTCATATACTAGCAGCATTATATTTATGTTGGAACTATATTCGTGTTGGTAGGAAGGGGATACTGGTGGCTATTTCTTGCCTTTTTGACCAGTGACTTCAACTTTGTATTGTAAACAAAATACCAGTTACAGTACTCATTTTTATTGTATTTATTTTTTATTGGAAAAAATCTAAATTCCTAACAAGCCAGGAGCGATTTCTGAGAGCATAGCCAGAAGTAACCCCTCAGCATCACTGGGGGTGGCCTACAAACCAAAAAAAAATCTTTATTTAAGAACCATAATTACAAACACATTTGTGGTTGGGTTTCAGTCATATAAAAACACACCCTCCTCACCAGTGTAACATTCCCACTACCAATGCTCCCTATCTCCTTCATCTCTTACCCCTTCCTGTTTTGAGACAGACATACTACATCTCTCACTTATTAACATTGTCATGACAGTTGTCAGTGTAGTTATTTCTCTAACTGCACTCACCACTCTTTGGATTGAGCTTCAAATCATGGCCAGTTCATTCAGCACTCATCTCTATTGTCTCTGGTATTAATACAATAATGTATTATATTTTTCTTAAATCCAATAGATAAGACTTATCTGTGTCTATCTCCCTCCCTCTGACATATTTAACTCGGCATAATAGTTTCTATGTCCATCCACATGTACGAAAATTTTATGATTTCATTTCTTCTGATGGTTGCATAGTATTCAATAGTGTATATGTATGACATTTCTTTAGCCATTCATCTGCTGAAAGGCATCTTGTTGTTTCCAGAGTCTGGCTATTGTAAATAGTGCTGCAATGAATATAGGTGTGAGGAGGGCATTTTTGTATTGTGTTTCTTTTTCGTGGATATATTCTTAGGAATGGTACATCCTGATTATATGGGAGCTCAATTTCCAGTATTTTGAGAAATCTCCATATTTTTTTCCATAAGGCAGGACTAGATGACATTCTCACCAACAGTAAATGAGAGTTTCTTTCTCCCCACATCTACACCAGCACTGATTATTCTTGTTATTTGTGATGGGTATTATTATCTGTGCCATGAAATGGCTCCTCATTGTTGTTTTGATTTGCATCTTCTGACGATTAGTGATGTAGGGCATTTTTCATGTGCCTTTTGGCCATTTGTATTTCTTACTTGAGAATTTATCTGCTCATTTCTTCTCTCCATTTTTGATAGGATTAAATGTTTGTTTTGTTTTGGGGACCATACCTGGTGATGTTCAGGGGTTACACCTGGCTATGTACTCAGAAATTACTCCTGTCTTGGGGGACCATATGAGACACTGGGGGTTCAAACTGCAGTTCATCCTAGGTTAGTACATGCAAGGCAAATGTCCTACTGCTTGCACCACTGCTCTGGCCCATAACTGTTTTTCTCTTATTAAGTTCATTGTATTAAGTACATTGCATATCTTAGATATTGCACAACTATCTGATGGGTATTGGGTGAATAATTTCTCTCATTCTGTGGGTGGCTTTTATATCTTAGTCATAATTTCCTTTGAAGTACAGAAGCTTCTCAACTTAACATAGTTCTATTTGTTTATCTTTAATTTCACAATTAGACAATAAGTTCCTCCTTGAAGATGCCTTTAGTCTCAATGTCATGGAATGGTTTACCTACATGTCATTCTTTATACCTTATGGATTTGCGTATAATATCAAGGTCTTTAATCCATCTGTATTTGATATTTGTACATGGTTTTAGATGGAGGTCGGAGTTCACCATTTTTGCATATGACTGACCAGTTGTGCTAACATCAAAGTGTTGCTTTTCTTGCTCCATTTTGAATGTCTTGCCCTTTTATCAAATATTAATTGATTGTATGTTGGGGAACATTCTCTGAATACTCGAGTCTATTCATTTGATCTGATGGTCTGTCTTTCTCCAATACCATGTTTTTTTTTAACGACTATAACTTTGTAATACAATTTAAACTTGGGAAAGGTGATACCACCTATATTCCTTTTCCTAAAGTTTACTCTAGCTATTTGTGGGTGCTTTTTGTTCCAAATAAATGTCAGGAATATTTGATTCACTTTTATTTGAATAAAGTCATAGTATTCTTAGAGGGGTTGTATTAAATCTGTACAAAATTTTGCGTAGTACTGCCATTTTAATGATGTTAATTATTCCAATTCATGAACAGGATATGTGTCTCCATTTCCTGTGTCCTTTATTCCTTAAGCAGGGTTTTGTAGTTTTCTTTCTATAGGCCCTTCAGCTCTTTAGTTAAGTTGACTCCAAGATTTTTTAACTTGTGTGGCATGAATGGGATTGTTTTTTAATGTCCACTTATTCTCTATCAATATTGGTATATAAGAAGGCAATTGGGTTTTTGCATTTTCATTTTGTAGCCTGACGCATTGCTATCTGAATCTATTGTTTCTAGAAACTTTTTAGTAGAGTCCTTAGGGTTTTCTAAGTATAGTATAGTATAGTACAGTACAGTACAGTACAGTATAGTATACTGCAAACTGTATACTATAGTATCTGCAGTGAGAGCTTGAACTCTTCCTTTACTATCTGGATGTCTTTAATATCTTTTATTGCCTAATTGCTATGACAAGAACTTCCAACACTATTTTAAAAAGGAGTGGTGAGAGAAGGCATCCTTGTCTTGTACCAGATTTTAGAGGAAAGGTTATTAGTTTATCTTCATTAAGAATAATATTTTCCATTGGCTAGTGGTAGATGGCTTTGACTATGTTGAGAACAGTTCCTTCTATTCTGTTGAGTTTATCAAAGAGTTCTATTTTTGTCTGTTCACATTCTTTTAAGGTTTTTTTCACTGTCTGGTCATTTGCTTTAAGGCTCTATTCTGATCTCTTCTGATGTATGGAGTTGTTATGCATCTCATCTTCCAGCTCACTTATTCTGTCCTCAGCTGCTGTTACTCTGTTGGAGAAGCTTTCTAGTGAGGTTTTCATTCTGTCTACCAAGTTTTTCAGTCCTGTTTTTAAGTTTGCTGTTTTCTTATTTCTATCTTTATATCCTCTTAATTCTTATTTGTGGTTGTTCAGCTCGATCCATACTTTCTTTGACTTGAATATTTGAATATCCTCCATATTTCTTTTCTAAACTCCTTATCTAAAAGGCTAAATAGGTGGTTGGCTCTTTGTGGGTCATTAGAGCTGCCATCTTCATTCTCTATCATGGTGTTGGCCTGCATTGTTTCCCCATTGTAGTGCATGTAGTGTGGTGTTTTACACATGTTGTGCTGCTGCATTTTATTTGACTAGAATATGTGTGTAGTTTCAAAGCAGAGTGGAGAGGCTGAGCTCCTCAGGCTCTGTTCTTCCTAGGAAAAGACAGCCTACCTTTGCTAGTTTGCTCTCAGGAGATCTCAGGAACTTTCTGGATGGGGTGGTTAATGCCGCTCATGGATCAGATCAGACACCTTTTAAAATGTCTCCCATTTGCAAGACACATGGCAGGACTCAGGTTCCACTCTTCATGTGCAGAGACAGCCTACCTCTGCTGGTGTGCCCTCAAGAGATCTTCTCTGCTGCGCCCTCAGAAGCTCTTCTAGAGGGTGTCCCACTTTATATTCCAGGACGTAGGCAGCCCTGTTGGCAACTGAGTCATTGTCAGTTCAATCTGGATCAAGCCCAAAATACTAGGGTTCAGAATCCAAGGATGAGATTACTTAAGTGAAAAAAATTTTAATACTTTAATCAGTTTTCCAAAGACTCCAAAATAGCTGGCCAGGATCATTTGCTAAAGGAAATGAATCAGTTTACAGCACATTTAGGGTTGAGGAAGAGAATATGATACCTTATTCTTAGGAGAAAATGGGTGGACAGGAACCAGAGAATGAGATTTCTGGTGACTTAAGATGAGGACCTCCTTAAATCCTAAAATCATAGAAGCTACCCATTATTTTTTATTATGAAAAGAAAACAATTTGAGACAGAATGTATTAGGATTTCGCCTACACTTGGAAATGTGCTTTTGGGAAATATTAACTTTTAGCTGGTTTGTTTATGGATAACATCTGATTGTGCTGAGGGCTAACTCTTTTTTTAAATAATATCTTTATTTAAACAGTTTGATTACAAATATGATTGTAGTTGAGTTTGAGTCATGTAAAGAACACCCCCCTTCACCAGTACAACATTCCCATCACCAATGTACCAATTCTTTCTCCTCCCCACTGAACCCCCACTGGTACTTTAGAGGGCTAACTCTTCACTCTGCTCAGGAATCACTCTGGGCAGGACTCAGACAAATATATGTGGCGATAGAATCTGGGTTGGCCAGAATTCAAGTCAGGTACCTTGCTACTATAAATCTCTTCACTCTTGGACAATGTAATTTTCATGGTGTCCATTTCTGTATAGTCCCATAAGTATTTAAGCTAAACCTACCTGTTAGGACCATTGAAAAAATGAAACAATTTCTATAGGACACCTAGTATAGTACCTCGATTCATAGCTATGAATTAGTGGCTATCTCCCAAAACAACAAAACATAAAAATTGACTTTGATAGCTGACAGTATTTTGGACATGCACTAAAGGTTACCCTTCAATCATTATTCTGGACATTCTGGCACTATGACATTGACCACTTCATTTGACTTACTTGGACCTCAGTTTCTTTTTTTTTTTTTTAATTTAAAAGATGCACAAAATCAACCTCACAATAGTATTAGGAGAACATTCCAGAAAGTTTCGAGTAACATTTTTTTTTGTCTTTTAATTTTACATTTCCCTTTTAAGGCTGTAGGCTTTGACAAACTTTCTAAAGAAAATCTTGGGGTGCCATGCTATGAAGACTGCATCCCTGTAAAATTCAGGGGAAAAATGGCATATTGGGAGTAATATATGGAGGTGTCTGAATGCCTGGGGCAAACGAGGAGGCAAGGTGCTGGCAGGTCTTAGCAGAGAGTGACAGGCCCTGTGTGCACAGGGCACTTTTGGAGCGTGACCTCTCTGGGAAGCCTGCTGAGCCATTGCTTGAAGCTCTACACAGGTGTAGACCAATTCAAGGCCTAAATCAAGGAAAAGTATTACCACATGTGAGACTCTCACAGCAAGGCAAGGAGGAGGGTTGAGGTGGAAATGAGGAATCAGAGGAGAAAGAGAGAAAAATAGAAGAGCTGCCAATGTAAAGAATTCATTAGAGCAGAGTTGTTTTGTGACCTCCAGGACGAAGATGAGTGAAAATTCTTGTATAATTTAATATTTGATGGAAATATTCCAAACCATATACTCTCTGCACAGACTGCGGTCTATTGCCTTCATTTCAGGGAAGTCCTACGACCCATTCCTTTGCAGGCTGCTTGCATGGGCTGCGTTTCTTTGTAATAGGTTGTTGGGGTTACAGGGAGAGACTGAACTCAAGGCTGCAGCTATAAAGCAGTTGTCTAAAGGATGAAGCAAATATTCCAGCAGAATGTTACATGAATTATCAGACAGAATTGCTTACCAGGACTACAGCGGTAGCTAGCAGTCTTCACCATTTACTCTGACTTCCTCAGAAAATCAAATTAGCATTTATATAATTATTTGTTTATTGATTTGAGGGTCACATCTGGCAATACTCAGGGCTTACTCTTGGTTCCGGGCTAAGAGGTCACACTTGGTGGGTTCGGAGGACCAAATAGGGTGCCAGGGATTGGACCCATGTTGTCTACATACAAGACAAATATCTTCCTTCCTGTACCATTGTTCCAGCCCTAAAGTGGCTTTTGAACCTGGAAAAGGAGAAGTAGAATGTTTTTCACTTAATTCATGAAGCCGTGATTCCTTTCAAGAATGCCAAGAAAAATTTGCTCTAAAAATCCCATATATGAAACCCAGTATTTTTAAGGTTGAAAATTCCAATGGAGTTAAGGGGCCCTCCCCATGAGTTCTCTTTCCTTTATGCAGATCAAATCCTCAAAGTGTCGAAAAGAAAGTGGGATTGCTTTGACCTCTATACTTTCCATTTGTTGAAGAGAAATTGAAGACCCTAAGAAAGAAGACTTTTCCAAATACAATCATTGCTGAATTTCACTAAGGATGGATTTGCTATCAAAACCCACATTTGTCTGGTATTTCTCTGTGCATTTGAACATTTTTAGCCTTAAACTCATAGGTACTGACTTTCATAATAGAAGTGGTTAAGATCATGAGTGGCTATAAGGGATAGTGCAATATTCAATTTTCTGCAACATGAATGAACTGGAAGGTATTATGTTAAATGAAGTAACCCAGAAGAAGTAGGATAAATACAGAATGATATCACTTATATGTGGTATTTAGAATAACTGCATGAAGAAATGTAATGGCTTAAATGGGAGTTGTCTCAAACATTCTTGGTCTCAGAGTACAATGAAGAGAAGGAAATAAATTGAGTGGAGGAGAAACACAAATATGAAATAATGGGGCTAAAGGCTAAGTGGTCTCAAGTGCATTGGTGGTATTATAAATGGGCATAACTTAATATTCAAGCCAAAGTCAACAACAATGAAATCATGAGATCCAAACACCCAAAACTTAAAACCTATTATACAAACAGGCTGGGGGACAGAGGGTGGTCTGGAAATTTTGGTGGAAGGAGGTCAACATGTGGTAGGATTGGCCCTAATACATTGTATGCCTGAAACTCATCTACGAAAAACTTTGTAAACCAAAAGTGTTTCAATAAAATATTAAAATATATGTGTGTGATCAGGAAAAAAGTTTGGGAAGAAATGGAAGAATTTGAGGCGTCTGATGCCCTATCGTTAGTAATATGCCCTAGAAGGCACTTCCACACTGAATTTCACTAGCAAAAACCACTTATGTATTGCATTAACATGAAATTCTGTAACTTTCATTGCTGTTTTAGTTTTGTTTGGGGGCCATATATGGTGCTCAGAGCATACTCCTAGTTCTGCTCTCAGGAATCACTCCTGTGGGACAAACAGGACCATATGGGATACCAAGAATCAACATCCCAGGTTGACTGAATGCCAGGAAAACCCCCTATCCATTGTATTATCATTCTAACCCCTTTCTTCAAAATATGCCATGATGTAAAGCATGAGTCCATGGGATCCCAGTGTTCTTTCTAAGACTTTCCTTGTTTCAAAGAGGGAAAAACTTGACATCTTGAAAGAATGATATATGCAGCTGAAAAAGAACCTTGAGCTTTCTAGACTTTAAAACACTTACACTGCTAGTATATTATTTAGACAAGAAAATTCATAATAACTTACAATATCTCTCTAGTGTAGTTAAGAATACCAGAGTAATACCTGTCTAGGTTTTTGGTTGAGCTGTAATAAATTTCCTGGTAGAAAAAAGAACAATTGGTTTTGAACAATAACATAAAATGACAGTTAAAAATTGTCATATGGGCCAGTTCACTGATAGAATGAGGATTAAAATAGTTGTTTGCATGTAAATAAATAGTCCCAGCTCAATTCCCTGGCATACATAGAATACCCTGAGCACTACCAGAAATGGTCCCTGAATAGAGTCATAAGTAAACCTTGAGCAACTGCTGAGGGTGACCCTAAAATAATACAAACCAAAAGAAAAAATTTCAATTGATAATTCTGGGTTGATTTTCTTATTTTTCTCAATGCAGTCAGGTGGCCTGATCTATTCCTCCTAACCCTTTTTTATTCCCCGAATGTGCTTTGTCCTAATTTTTCAAAAAATAGAGCAATGACTCCTGAAATCATCATGATTGCTGAGAGTGGTTTTCACCAAAACTTTCATTCTTCTCTTCCTTTGACTTGCCAAACTCTTTGCATTTCGTTGGAGGTGCCAGACTTGTTCTTAATAATGAAACGTGAGCTAAATTGGTTGATGAATTCCAACATCCTTTTTTCCATGACCTCCTTTATGCCATGATTTTGCATTGAAGGAAACCCCTCAAACTGGCACCTGAATGTCCTTGAGAAGCAGAGTTCACTCCTGCACTGGGCACCTACTGCAAATAAAGCATTAACTTTTGCTGTTTTGAGCCAGGATTAGTTCAGGATTCATGTGTGATGTAGGTAATGTCATTACTCATGACCAATACAAAGGCTTTTAGATTAAGGCAATGAAAACCTGATAAACTGCTCTGAAAGATCTTTCCAGAAGAATTCTCTTTAGATAAGTCAGTCCCAGGATTCTGGCAGTAGTCTGGTTGTGTGTTCACTCACACTGGTTATGGGCAATTGATTGTGTATGTCTTTCCTTAACTTTGCATTCAGTGATATGACCTTGACCTTGGTCACTTATAACTAGCTCTGATGGGAGTATCTGTCCCATAGAAATTGGCAATTGCTGCAAATAATGACTTTATTTATTTCCATAGAAAATTGATTGTTTAACACTTAAAATCACATTATTGATTTTTAAGAAATGCAAGTGGCAGTAAGAATCAGAAAGGAGCTTTAATAGTGAGCCCCCCATCACCCTTCAATCCCCAACAAAATCTTTGTTACATGTTTTCTGCAAAGGAAAGATATGGTAGGATGATAACCTGCTTAATCAGATTTTCTATAAGTATATTTTGTTTTGTTTTGTTTTGAGGCCATATCTGGTGATGCTCAGGGATTACTCCTGGCTATGTGCTCAGAAATCACTCCTGTCTTGGGGGATCATATGGGACTCCGGGGGATGGAACCAAGGTCAATCCTAGGTCAGCCACGTGCAAGGCAAGCACCCTACTGCTGTGCAACAACTGTGGCCCCTCTATGAATAATTTATAAATGGCAATCAAATAATTTGCTTACTTGTATAACTTAAGCACTGAAATTTTGAAGTCATTTTATTTGAACTTCTTCTTTGTGCAAAATCAAAACTTATAAATCCTCTAATTGACATCTAGCTGGATTCTTATTTTCAAGAGTAGCAGCTTATATTATGACATTGCAACTTGCTGCCATGAAACCTAGAAAATTTTCATCCCATCATTCTCCCATCATCCCACTCTTCACCACACTGCTCTCTCCTCTAGCATTCTGTTCTATTTTAAAATGTATTTTTATTTCTAATGTATTTTATTTTTATTAATATCTTTATTTAAACACCTTGATTACAAATATGAGTGTAGTTGGGTTTCAGTCATGTAAAGAACACCCCCCTTCACCGGTGCAACATTCCCACCACCAATGTCTAAAATCTCCCTCCTCACCACCCAATCCCCACCAGTACTCTAGGTAGGCTCTAATCCCTACCACCGCCACCACCACCACCACCAGCCGATTGTTAACTTGATATTACATTTAAATTCCTGTGATGGCACCCCATACACTCTATTTCTAACCTATGGTGAACTGGTCTGAAGCTAGTTCATGCATGACTAAACCAAGCCAGTGAGGAGAGAATCATGGAGTCAGTGACTTTACCACCTAACGGTCACTCTTTGGCCAAGCCAAACAGAGACCTCTTTATTATCAACCAGGGGGAGTGAGTGACAAAAGTACCTATAAGCCAATCTACTTTTACATGTCAAAGGGGAGAGGAGAAAAGGAAAGAGAAAGTTGAGGAACACTTCTGTTTTGAGTAAAAGCAAGGTGTTGCCATAAATTCCTAACGCATCAATCATTGCATTTAATAGTATTTAGCTTTTCTTGAGAACTCCATATATAAATGATTTAATTTCTTAATGTAACATACATACATAAGTACCATTTTTAAAACTCTTTGTTTTGATTGTATACCCATGGCACTTCTACCCCTTATCATGTTACGGCTTTAAAGCCAGGGGTCCTCAATTTTTCTAAACAGGGACCAGTTCACTGTCCCTCAGATCATTTGAGGGCGACTATAGTAAAAACAAAAATTACGAACAAATTCTTATGCACACTGCATATATCTTATTTTGAAGTGAAGAAACAAAACAGGAACAAATACAACATGTGGCCCATGGGCCGTAGTTTGAGGACCACTGCTTTAAGCAATTAAGGAAACAGAAATGATATTAGGCCATGATATAATGAAGATTGAAGTTACACTAGGGAAAATCAAAGAATCGAGATTGCAGTCAAGGTGGTTGAAAGAGAAAGGAGTTTATTCATTTGGATTAAGGGTTCAGGTAACCCTGGCAACTCTTGACCTTGACTAAGAGATCTAAATTGCTTTTATACATTCTAATAATCAAGCAAGTAAACATCCTTATAAAAACTAAAGTTGCAATCGAAGCTGATGTGGCCTTAAGAACAAGACACTCTTTTTTTTTTTTTTAATTTTTGGGCCACACCTGGTGACCATTAGTGGTTACTCCTGGCTATGTGCACAGAAATCACTCCTGACTTGGGGGACTATATGGGAAGCTGGATCAAACCAAGGTCCGTCCTAGGTTAGCCACGTGCAAGGCAAACACCCTACCACTGTGCCACTGCTCTGAACCCAAGAACAAGACACACTTATACAAACTTAGTTACAATAAAAGCTAATGTGGCTGGTCTTGAGGAGTACAGTATTCTGCAATAACCTATCTATCTGCAGATGCTTAGTTCTGGTGATTCGGGTGCTTCTATGCCTATAAATCCTTGTCAGCTGTGATTTACTTCCCAGTTTTTTCTGTTTACCTTGCAGTTAATTAAAAACAGAAATGAAGAAATAAACTCACACTCTTGGAAATTTAATAAGTCACTAATGAGTAACCAAAGGCATAATCTCAAGATTTTTGGAAATAAGAATGAGAACACAAGTAACCAGAACTCATAGGACATAGCACAAACAAGTTAAGAGGAAAGTTCATAGCTGTGCAAGCATTCTTCAGGAAGGAAGGGTCTGCATAAAAAACGTAACTTCACAGGAAAGTTAAAAAAATCCAGAGGAAGACCTACAAAAGAATCCCAAATCAGGAAGAAAAATAAATAATAAAACTTTTAGCAGAAATTAACTGATGTGAATATTAGAAAATAATCCAAGTTGTTTTCTAAATAAAACCAAGAGTTAGTTCTTTGAAATAATAAACAAAAGCAATAAGCTACTGACAAGACTCATAAAGAGATAGACCTGAATTAGAATTGGAAGAAGAGGTGACATCACAAAAGATACTATAATAATTTGAAGGATCATCAGGCACTAATTTAAACATCTTTATGCCTCAAATGAAATGAAAGTCTTGAATTCCTCTTAAACTACCAAGACTGAGCCAAGAAGATATGGAACTCCTAAACAGACAAATTACAATCAAGGAAATCAAAAGCCTCCCTAAGACAAGAAAAGAAAAGCAACCTGTGCCCCCCATCTCCATATGTTGATTGGAAACATGTTTCTTAATTATAAAGTATCACAAATTAGTGAGCATTTTTCTAATTGCACTTGCTTTTTTCTGGTATATTCTCACTTAAATTATAAGATATTTTTGGTAGTAATGGACTAAGTAATGGACTAAGAAAAATAAAATTGATTTTAAAATTTATCAATTTTAATTTTAAAATTTAAAATTTTAAAATCATGAAATT
Source organism: Crocidura indochinensis (assembly GCA_004027635.1). Taxonomy (NCBI): domain Eukaryota; kingdom Metazoa; phylum Chordata; class Mammalia; order Eulipotyphla; family Soricidae; genus Crocidura; species Crocidura indochinensis. The sequence goes on along the minus strand of PVKC010002156.1, from coordinate 15,781 downwards.
TGATTTATTATATGAGTTTTAAAATTATTTTGGTGGACAGCCTCCATTATTTGTTTTGACTATTAAACATGATTGATGAATAGCTTATGTTTCATTATACTGGCAACTGATTTCTGCTAAAAATAAGATACTAGGATATCTTTGCAGCTAGGTCACTCTAGCCTTCCTGGGTTTAATTTCTTCATTTTTTTAGTGGAAGGACATACACTGATATATGCTTTCTCTTTCAGTCAAACTTTCTTTGTTTTTACAGATATGTCATGGCTCAAGAACTATAGGACTGAAGTATCTTGACATATAAAATATATAAATTCCCTGCTTAGATACCTATCACTATGATGAGATTAGGTAATATGAAGACTCTACCCTCAAATGATTTACAGTTTGGGGAGTGGTGCAGAAGTCCTACATGCCCAAAGCTGCCAGGGCTGCAGGACTGCAGGTTGCAGAGACCAAAGGCTGCCAAGACCCAAGGCTATCAGGGCCCTGTTCAGTAGTTCTGCAGGGCTCACAGAGGCTCACCTGTGAGGCCCAGGTGCCAGGTGGGGCCTTTAGATCACCCAGGGATGCCAACTTGTACCTACCCCTACCTGAGACTGAGAAAGGGGTAAAAGAAAAAAATGAAGGAGAGAGAGAGAGAAAGAGAGAGAGAGAGAAAGAGAGAGAGAGAGAGAAAGAGAGAGAGAGAGAATTAGATGGAAATTCACTGGCCAGAGTTGGCCGGTGGAGGCATGGGTTCAAAGAAGATATAAAAATAGATGGTTGCAAAGAAGGCAGCATTTATCTGATGCTTGATGCCCCCCATGAGCCAGCAGGTACTGCTCTGGTCATTATTTTGGCCCCCCAACAGATCAAGTTTCTCCTTTTGTACTGCCATGATAAGGCAGCATGTCCTTGGGGTATGTCCAGTCCTAATTGCCATATTTCTTCCAGCTGCCAACTGAATCTCTCCAACAGTCTCTTTCAATTGCCAACTTACTCTTCCTCCAGGCCTTTTGTGGTGGGGTTGACTTATAGACTCAGCAGCCAATCATGATTAGAGTCTTATTTAAAAGGATCGGGTCTTGGGGCCCAGGAGACAGCATGGAGGTAACGCATTTGCCTTTCATGCAAAAGGTCATCGGTTCGAATCCCCGTGCCCCATATGGTCCCCTGTGCCTGCCAGGAGCAATTTCTGAGCATGGAGCCAGGAGTAACCCCTGAGCACTGCCGGGTGTGACCCAAAAACCAAAAAAAAAAAGAATGGGGTCTTATATACAGGGGTGGACCCCTTTTATGACTGGTTGGGGCTTGATTGTAGGATAAGAGAGAATAGGTTTTTTCTTTTTCAATTTTGGGGTCACATCTACCAGTGCTCAGAGCTTACTCCTTATTCTGTGCTCAGGGGTCACTCCTGACTGGTTCTGGAACCAGATAGAGTCCAGGGATTGGACCCAAATAGGCCATGTATAGAAGACAGCACTAGTCCTACCTTCTATACTATCTTTCTAGCTCTCAAAGGTTTTACAGTTTAATAGTTAAGACAATTAAATAAAGAACCAATGGAACCAGTTACAACAAATCAGAATAAAACTATAGAAGAGAAAATAGTAAATAGAAATTGAGGACTCCAAAAATGCCCTTAAATGATTCTCAGGAAGTTAGATAGCTGGGATCAAAAAGAAAGTTCTATTAAGTGTCTGCAGTGCTAGAATTGGTACTAGGCAAGAAAGATATTCATGGTGCAGTCAGCTCCCTGACTGAGTTTGGTGACCTCAAAGAACACTGATGTATACCCAAAAGGAAGATATTTGAAACTGTCAGAAGCATGAGACAGGACTTTGTGTGATGACAAGGGCTCGCATAGGAGTGGATTTGGGAGTAAAGGTGAAATAACTGATGTGAAAGAGAAAGAAGGTAACAGACCTGCTTTATGAAGTACAATATTTTAAGCTTTCTGGACTTTCCCCTTAGGTAACCAGGGACTCTTGTTTTTTGTTTTTTTTTTTTCCTAAGGGGAGAGTAAACTAAACATATTTTTAAATATCCCCCTGACAGCAGTGTGAAAGTTGAGATAATCTTCCCAGTATATACTGTGCCTACGCAAATAAAAAAAAAAGAAGTACAAAATACATTTTGGTTTTATTATTGTTATCGTTTATTTAGGGGTTTTTTTTTTTGCTTTGCTTTGTTTTTATTTCAAGACCATGGTTATTGTGTGGTTGTAGTCTTTATTGTTGTGTTTTTTTTGTTTGATTTTTTTGTATTGTTGTTATGCTTTTACTTCCTGTTTCCCTTTCTTCTCTTAAATTGATATTTATAACCTCTAGAAGAACCCTTCCCATTTTTTGCTTGTTTGATTTTGCCCCATTTTATCTTTTGTTTTGTTTTGTTTTGTTTTACTTTCTAGTTGTAGTTTCTAAGGCTTCTAACAAAAACTTTATCAGCTTCTACAAATTCATATGCAATCACCTGTCCATGGAGGCATAGTTTCTCTTTTTATTAATATCTTTATTTAAACACCTTGATTACAAATATGACTGTAGTTGGGTTTCAGTCATGTAAAAATACCCCCTTTCACTAGTGCAACATTTCTATCACCAGCACGGGAATCACATCACAAATAATGAGAACAAGCAATGCTGGTGAGGATGTAGAGAAAAAAGAACTCTTATTTACTGCTGGTAGAACTGCCCTCTAGTGAAACCTTTATGAAAAGTGATATGAAGATTCTTACAAAAACTGTAAATAGAACTCCCATACAATCCAGCTATACTACTCCTAGGGATATAACCTAGAAACACAAAAATACAATTTTATCTTTTTCTTTCCTTCAAACAGAACCACATAACTTGAAACATCTTATTTTGCCTCACAAATTAAGGGGGGATATTGAAGGGTACAAAGACCAAATAGTCATATCAACATTAAGTAGAAACAAAAATTGATCAGACTTCAACACCAAATCCAAAGCCAACAACAAAAGAATTGATACCCAATCTACAACAAGTTAGACACAGAAGGGAACAATTACACTAGCACTCTGGTGGGCAAAGAAGAGAGATATGGGGTGCATGCTGGGAACAGGGGTGGAGGGAAGACAACACTAGTGGTGAAAATGCCCTGATTTAATGTCACTTTGTGCCTAAAAGATTACTGTGAAAGATTTGTAATCCACTTTGGTCAAAAAATTATTATAAAATTAAAAAAATTAAATGGGGAAAAATAGGTGAGAGAAAGAACTGTTGGGTAGTGCTGGATCTGAGATTAGAGAGAAGTAAGGCAGATAGACCCTAGAGGGAATGAAGAGTCTAAACGAGTTAATTGGTAATGATGACTAATGGAATGAACTGAGTGTTAAAGCAGAAATGTTATGTCCAGGGTTCTTGTTTGAGAAAGTAAATGTTTAATGTTGCTAGACACTGAATCATGGAACATGCCAGAATTAAAAGCTTTGAAAGGGGTGGTGAGTAGAAGCTTTGACTTGTAGTGACTGCACAAAGGGATATGTCTCTTGGCATATGTTTATAATACTCAACAATTATGGGTATGTCTATGATTATTCAATTATCTTCTCATATATAATGAAATCCATGAGCAGAATTAAGCACCCCAAAGAAAGAAGGTAGACTAAGAAAGAATGTCAAGGAGAGTCTGCAAACACCATGATGTGCTTCAGTGAAACCATTCAAATTAAAAAAAAAAAGCACATCACGGGGCCGGCGTGATGGCACAGTGGTAGGGCATTTGTCTTGCAGGACAAAACTGACCCAGGATGGACCTCAGTTCGCTCCCTGGTGTCCCTTATGGTCCCCCATGTCAGGAGTGATTTCTGAGCATAGTCAGGAGTAACCCCTGAGCATCACTGGGTGTGGCCTAAACAAAGCAAACAAAAACCAAAGTAAAAGCTCATCTTAGAAGCCATAAGTGAGATGTGATGGAGAATATGCACATAAGTAGTGCCTTTGCCAAAATCAGCATGATGGTTCCAAGACCTATGTTTTGTGCTCTTGTAGCAGAGAAGAGGGAAAAAAGGCCCTCTATCCTATCCTTGTGGTTTAGGTTGCTCATTGCTAAAAACAGGGAGGAACTGGGGGCAGCTTTGAACTTCTCTTTCACTTTAAAGCAAAAAGAAAGAAGAAATGAAGAACAAGATTATGATGAAGATGAAAAAGAAGAAAAGAAGGAAAAGAAAGAAGAAAGAAAGAAAGAAAGAAAGAAAGAAAGAAAGAAAGAGAAAGAAAGGAGGGAAGAAAGAAAAAGAAAGGAAGGATGGAAGGAAGACAGAAAGAAAGAAGAAAAAGAAAAAGAAGGAAAAGAAAAAGAAAACGGAAAGAGAAAGGAAGGAAGGTAGGAAGAAAGGAAGGAAAAGAAAATGGCATGACCTTTTTGGATGCCCCTGTCTAAATGTTCACACTTGAAAGAAAACTGCTTTCTCCAAGAACTATGTAACAAATCTCACTAATAGAAGTTCCAGTATTCTGAAACAATGGTTGTTAACTGAAAGAAAAATAAAACAAAACAAAACTAAGCACTCATCCTTCACACAACTTTTTTTCCCTCTAAACATGAATCCCTACAAAAATATTGGGAGGGCTTTATGGTGTAGACATCCAGGCTTCTACACGACTTGCCCAGGATGTAGCTGGCAGCACCGAGTGTCCATGGTAAACAGCACAGATTGTGAAAATATTTGGTCAGTATTATTGCTGAGGGACACTGCTTTGGGAGGAAAGTTGGATGAGCTATCCAGGCCAAATATACACATCTGTGGTCAAAATATAATGTGATGGGGGATTGAAGAGGAAACATAAAGTATGATAGTTGGATATGGTTCCTTCACATCTCCAAATCTTTATTTTGTTGGCTATGTAGGTATGCATGTTTGTGTATGGTATGGCTACATCTTTTTTTTTACATCTTTTTTTTAAATCATCCTTCACTTGTATTGGATCTTAATATTTGAACAACTTTTCTTACACCTCTGGTATTTCTTCTTGCATGTGTCTTCCAACTGTCACCAAAATGAAATGCCTACTTTAATCTACTTCAGAGAACTTGTGAAGGGCTCCTGTCTTCTCTTCTTGTGTATTTATACACTCTGGAAGTAAATTTTCAGGAGTTCAACTCAGATCTAGAGTCATTCTTCCAAAAAAGGGGAAGCATCAGGAAATTTCCTACCTCCACTTCCCTAAGTTATTTTTATGAGAACTATACTGCTCATACTCTTAGTTGTCTTGTGTCAGAGATCATTCATCTACTGAGGCACTGAAAGTACCCTCAACCTGTGAGGAGCTGCTGGAGACAACTTTTTTTCTTTATGCTTGTAAAACAGGCAATTTACTCCTGGGTTCCTTGAAATGCCACTTTTTGTGCACAAAACCCAAAAGAATTATTGTATTCACTCCAAAACAAAAATATACATATTCTGTTACAAGCATCAGCCCCCAAATTTAGAAATCTTGGTAATGGCCTTAATTTTTTTTAAATGACTTTATTAAAAGGCTCATAAATTTGGTGATATGCCATCTAACAAGTATAAAGGCTTTGAAGGGAAGAGGGAAGAGAAACAAAGTTCCCCCATAAATAAGAAAAGGCCTTCCAGGCAAACAATAATTTTCTTTGGAAAAAATGGGCAGGCTTTATTATGCAAATTATGCAAATAACTTCATTGTTGCTGAACCTACAGCTTAGAACATACAGATTGGTTTTAAAATCTACTTTGGTGGGGCCAGAGCTATGGCCCGAGAGATAAAGCATCTGCCTTGCCCAAGCTAGGGTAGGATGGACTGAGATTCGATCCCCCAGCGCCCCATATGGTTCCCCAAGCCAGGAGCAATTTCTGAGCACATAGCCAGTATTAACCACTAAGCATCACCAGGTGTGCCCAAAACCAAAAAAAGAAGAAGAAGAATAATCTTTTTTGGGGAGAGTCTTAAACTACAATTAGGTTAAGCATTAAATTGTGTTGGTGTGTGACTTGAACAATTCCATTATCATAGAATTGAGCCTGTTATTACTTTTACAGATGAAATCATGCTACTTGATATCAAAGTGATATGATAGGAAAGTTAGAGAAGATTCAAGCTATCCTGGGCTTGATTCCTTGTTCTGTCATTTACTAGGGATGTAAAAATCCTGGTTTCTGCCAGATAGACATTCTAGCAGCAACTGCCTTATGGGAATTCAGTGACATTTTTGTGATGTACAAAGCATGTACCTGACATATACTAGGTGCTAAATACATTTATATTAGAATTATATGCTATGAAAATAATTTTGGAAGTGATTCAGATATGATGAAAAGCACTAAATGATCACAGATGCCTATTTATTGAATGCCTTTGCAGTAGATACAGCTTTGAAAATCCTGCTTTGCATTTTGCCAATGCATATTTCAATATAAATAAAACCTAAAACATGAATCAAGAACGATTTAAGGTCTCCATATTAAGTATGTATTTGAGCAATTTCTAGAATCAAATTCCATTTAGTACGTTGAAGTTGTTATGTAAATTTTGGTAAACACACTACTTATTTTGACATTCTGTGTAACACAGTTTATAGCACTAATATGTGTTTTCCCAGAGCAGAAGTATCTCAAGAACTTAAGCAAAAAATATAAATGAATAGAACATCTGGCAGAGGTGGTGAAGCAGATGTGCATTGTGAGGTACATCAAAAGAAAAATTCTTTATTATTTTAGTGACTGGCTAGTGTTGCAGAATATAAATAATTTACAGAAATGTAAATTAGTTGTCCAGAGGTGTCAGTTTGGATAAAAAGACATCCTAAGCGAAAGAAATATAACTTGACTAATAAATCATTAGTTTATATCCTAAGTGATCATATTGGTAAAGGACATCAATAGAAATGGATTTTAGATGGATTGACAAAAATAGTGTGGTACAGTGTAATTGCAGATAAGGGTAACTGGTTTTCTTTTTCTTATATCATTGCAAATACCAAATAGATTTGGTCTCACTGAACTTCTAGGTGGCATATAATAATTGACATTTTCAATGTCAATTTCAATTTCAGATTTTCAATGCTATAAAAAATGAATATACAGAAAACATAGATGAGATGGGAAACCTAGAAGAGATTTCTAATTAATTCCCAATTCAAATCCAACCAGAAGAGAATCTCCCACAGAAGCTGCCCCAGGGGTTAGAGGAGGAGGCGGAGCCGTCAGCTTGCAAAACTCAACCACTGACATTATGCCTCTTCCAAGGGTCAAGAAAAACTCTTTCTTTTGGTCTGAAAAAGTGTGCTTGTGTTTTGCTATGAGATCATAACTATTTTCTGTTGTTTTGGAATGCATCCATTTTGCTGGTGAAAATTATTGCTTTTGCTTTGAGGTCTACAGTGTACACATAATTATGTGTTCATAGGATTAAAGCATGTTGTTGGTGGGAGATGCAACACCTACCAGAGAAGAAGTAGTGTTCCCTTAGCTGCTAATGTGAAAGGGGAAAAATGAGAGAAGGCAGCTCAAGAAAGAAATCCCCATTTCCCTCTTTGTCCACCTTTGTCACTCCAGAAAGTGCCTGGGAAATTTAGAACTGATGAAAATCTGTGATAAACATCAAAACGCACCAGATTCACTTGCTTTAGATGGTGTGGGAGATGATCCCTGCCACCAGATTTTTCATGGAGCAAAGGAGTCAAACTGGAGCAAAGAATTGCTCTTCACAGGAAAAGTTAGTTTTAAATCTTTTGGGGGGATTATTACCTTTACTTTGTAGAAAAGAACTTGAGGAGAAGACAAATAAGTAAAACAAGTATACTTGGGAAATAAAAAGAAGGAAGGAGAAAGGTAGACAAAAAATATATGCTCAAGAGAAAACATGGACTTTTCCAGAATAGAATAGGCAAATAATGGTTTTTGGATAAAGTTTATATATAATTCCTTCAAATAGTCCTGGATTGCAGTTGTCTGCATACATAAAAGTTAATAGCACAAATATTTTTTTTGTAATTGTTGTTGCATATTTTTTTTCTTTTCTTTGCCTTTATTTTTCTTTTCATTTCCCTGTGCTTTGATTTGTCTTTGTTTGGGACTGTGGTTAGAGTTTGCCTGTTTTCTTTATTGATGTGGTGGTTTTCAGGTTTTTTGTTGGTTGGTTGGTTGGTTTTTGTTTGTTTTTGTTTTGGAGGGGTGATTTTTGTTTTTCTTACATTTCCCATTTTTGGTAGTTTGAATTTTCCCCTCCCCTTTTATTCTTTTTCTTTTTTTCTTTCCTTACCTTCAAACAGAATCACATAACTTGTTTTTTATTTTATTTTTTTGTTTGTTTTTGGGTCACACCCGGCAGTGCTCAGGGGTTACTCCTGGCTCCATGCTCAGAAATTGCTCCTGGCAGGCATGGGGGACCATATGGGGCAGGGATTTGAACTGATGACCTTTTGCATGAAAGGCAAACACCTTACCTCCATACTATCTCCCGGGCCCCAGAACCACATAACTTGAACCATCTTGTTCTACCTCACGAATTGAAGGGGAAATAATGGAGGGCACCAAGACCAAACAGGCGTATGAACATTGAATAGAAATAAAAAATGATCAGACTTAAACACCAAATCCAAAGTCAACTACAACAGAATCGATACCCAATCTACAACAATCTAGACACAGAAGGGACCACTTATACTAGCAACCTGGGGGGGCGTAGGAGGGGAAGATGGGATGCATGCTGGGAACAGGGGTGGAGGGAGGACAGCACTTGTGGTGGGAATGCCCCGATTCAATGTCACTATGTACTTAAAATACTACTGTGAATGATTTGTATTCTACTTTGGTCAAAATAAAAATTAATTTAAAAATGTTAATATGAAAAAGAAAATAATGGACACTGATACTTCTCTAGTCTGTGGGTTCTGGCTGATCACCTCTGTGGCAGTCTCAGAAAGGAGGAACAGATTACTTTTTCTGAGTGAACTAAAGCAACCTAATGTCATCCTTACAGAACTCCAATAGAAAGATAGAAAAGGCTCAGCTCCACAACGAAAACCAAATAATATTGTGAACCAGAGTGTTGTCATTATACATTTCTGGCCTGAAACTAGGACAACAAGATGGGACTAGGCCCGCCCAATGCCTGAAATGAAATTAGAACAATTCTCTCTGGCTTTCTGAGAGGGAAGGGGTTAGACAACAATAAGCACACCAGGCTCCTAAACAAGATGCATGACTTAATCTAGCATATGTGTTTCTTAATATGTGCCTTGAATGAATATGGATATGTACCTTGAATACAGGGGCTGAAAATATATAAATTGTGTGCCTTCCCCATTCTTGCTTGGGGCTCCAAGTCTCAGGTAAAATTAGACTGTATTTCCCTGTGAAATTGGATTGAGCCAAGCTTCCTACATACATCCTGCAGTGGAAGACCCTGCAGCCTTTACTCACAGCCACCATCTTCCTCGCAGAAATCCTTTTAGTTCCTCCACCAAGCTCTAAAATAAAATAATTGTCGCCTGTATTTCCCAGACCACTGGATCCTACCTGATATCTCTGTGGCATTTGCTCAAAGTGGAGGCAAAAAAGGCACAACATTCTCCTTTCTGTATGAACAACAGTTGAGTGCCACACCTACACCTTCTGATAGAAATGGCTTAGCTCTGCGACTTAGTCTAATCAAACTTTCAATCTACCTAAGTTGTTTTCCATCTATAAATCCCAAACTACATAGCCAACAATATCTTCCAGTGTTAATCCAATGATATAATAGAAAATCTAAGGGGAAAGTTGCATAGTAATGATGCCTGTGGAGATCCCTGGATGACTGCTGTGCCTGGGCTTTCAGGCCAGTTGCCTTCTCTACCAGAAAATTATTGTGGGACCCTGAGATTTTTGATTTCCCCATGAAAGTTTCTGCTCTTTGATAAATTGCTTTAAGCTCCTTATTAGCTTCTGTATACCCCCTTCGTTAGCTTGTAGGTCTATTGGAATGACCTTCAGATAAGGGTTGGAGATGAAGGGGGACCACTGGTTGGGATTGGATGACCAGGAGGTCCTATGTAAATGTAGGATGGGAGATATAGATAAAAAGAGATACAACATTGTCTGTCACCATAGAATCAGGCTGTCTGAATTTTAACATTAGGTGGGACCCAATGAAATAGAAGCTGTATTCTTTGAAATTGCAGGTAACAATAGGAAAGTAACTGTGTGGGTCTATATTGATACTGAACAACTATATAATCTTAGTAGAATAGTGACTCAGGGACTTTGACTGAAAGCCTGCTCTCAAGTGCAAGACTTGGACCCTTACCTAGCTAAGCAAATAAACTGCTTCTCGGTTTTGCATTCTTGCTTCTTTGTCTGAGCTTACCAACTGTCCTCTCTCTCTTACTCTTAAATCTGGACCCAACAGTATTTCACAGAGAGAGGAAGAGTGAAGTTAAAACAGGTTTCACTGGGAAATCCTGAGGAAGGGGACAGAGGAGAAGAAAGGGAGAATAATATACTAAAGAGATAAAGTGTGGGCTTCTCCAAAGGTGGAGAGAGCCCCAATACACAGAGTATGAAAATACATGTCTGAAGAGGGGAGATAGGGGCAACATATTTAACTGGGTTTAGGGAGCACATTTGTGCCTCTCCTTTGTTCTCAGTTGGTTTATATGAGGTTTCTCTCAACCTGTCCCTTATGGGGCTTTCTATCTAGGTTATGATTCCTATTGTGATAGTCAGGGAGACCACTTGGGATCAGCTGATCTTCTTTGACCTTCCTTTTCTGGATTTTGCTACTACTGGGACTTCTCTTATCATGCCTTAGTTTCAGTATCCAGAGGGTGTGTGTTCTGTTATTTTAGGGTTAGTGACAAGATTAACTTCTTTAAATTCCATGTTTTCCTTTTTATTAATTCCCAAGAACTTATTGCCAAAGGGAGGGGGACTTTCCCTACAACTTACCTGCCCCAGTAATCTATCCATTTCAGTGAGCCTAAACTGAAGGTTTAACTAGCACCAACCCACAACCTACTATGTCCTAAGACACTGACTTTAGTAACTCCACAGTGAAATATAACAATCAATTCAAATGGATCTATATTGAGCTAAGGTTTGATTGTTCCATTTGCCTTTCTGTTTTAACAAGCAATCTGAAGCAAATTTGTTTTTGTCTGCATGAAGTCAAGCTATGCTGGTGGAAGTGATAGTGGTAACACTGGTAAAGGGAAGTTAACACTTGTGGTAGGGTTGGTGTTTGAATATTTAATTCCCAAAATGATTTTACTTTATTTTATTTTGTGTTTTTTTTGGGGTCACATCGGGCAACACTCAGGGATTACTCCTGGCTCTATGCTCAGAAATTGCTCCTGGCAGGCTCGGGGGACCATATGGGATGCTGGGATTTGAACCACATCCTTCTGCATGCAAGGTAAATGCCTTACCTCCATGTTATCTCTCCTGTCCCCCCAAATGATTTTATTATAAACAACTTGGTAAACCACAGCATTATAGTAAACATTAGAAAATTTCTAAAAAGTATGCAAAGAAACCCACATCTATTTATTCATTTAAATATTCTCACTAACAGATGCTCCTTCAATGATTTTGTGTGCATATTCACTTTTGTTTTTACTATTTTATATACAAACCATGCCTGAACTTTTAGCGTTTGAACTTTTTCTTTTAATATGGAAATATCTTTTCTCTTTAAAGTTCAATTAGAACTATACATGATCTTCAATGCTGCTTTCTCATTCTACTTATTGCCCAGAGATTTGTTTTATTTTACACAGAAATAAATTTTAACTTAAAATAATTTCCACACCTACTTTGTTTGGTTAAAGAAGAGCTACGAAACATTAAATTTAATTTATGAAGCCCTCTATTTGTGTTCCAGCTCTTTGCACATGCACACTGTGGTAATGCTATGTCTCTATATGCCAATGACATTAGAGTTTTTGGCAAACTCAATATGTAATTAATTATCACCTGTCATGAATGACTTTTAAGATCCAGCCAGATATTTTGGAAATACTGCTTAGCTCCACTGAGAAGGGAAATCTCCCTCTAATAGTGGTATGGCCCTCATCCTCAAAATTTCTTTTTCAAAGGAATTTGGACAACTTTCAGCTTAGGCAATATGAAAGAGTTCAGCAATTTACATCCTTAAAAAAATAAAATTTTAGCTATTTCAAGACTTCTTTAAGAATATGCTTCTTTTTTAGAAAAGAAATGATAACATATCTTTAATCATTTCTTCCTGCTGTTGGAGAGCAAGAATCCTACATAACTCAGGGCCAGCATCTCTATTTTTCCTCACGTTAATGCTTGTTTTTCTTTCAAATTCACCAATTGAGAAGAACTGGAGTATGTCTCCTAGGATTTCAATTGTGCTATACTTGATTTTCCTTTTCTTTTTCTCAATTCATTTCTCAGAAAAAAAATAAAACTAACCATTATCCTACTAGCCAAGAAAAAAGTATTCAGATTCTGACATAATAGTTTTTCTCATCTCAGACAAATTTTATTTGCTATAATTCTATCAGGTGGCTTTTTAATCTTATTTTTCATCACTATCAATATTAGATTGTCATTGCATTACATTATATTCTAATTAGGTTCTAACTATATAGTGAAAAAAGGAAAGTATAATGAGGAGAGTAAGCACATCACTTCCAAATTGCAGATTTCAAATGTAGTAAAATAACTTGGTCTATGGCTATAATCATTTATTTCCTACATCTCTCTGACTAGTACAGATCCAATAAAGTCCATCAGGATCATGTAGCATCAGTCCTCACAAGTATGTAGCTTTAGGAACCAGTGATAATAAATGGATATTGATCTTATAAAGATTAAAAATGTGGCAACTAGCATTTAACTAAAAATAGATAGGAGAGAGGATTATTGTTTTAAAATGCATGTAGCAGAGAACTGAGAAGTTACTTTTGGTACTCTATTTCCTGAATTTATGTATATGGGATTAATTACTGTGGTCAGGACGCAAACCACTAGTGGAAAGTGTTTACCTAGTGCCTTATCTTCAATAGATGTTTAATAAATAAGTGCTTTCAAGAAGTCAACTACATTCTGTGAACTATGAATATCAACAGACAATTTAGTCGCGTTTTCTTAGTTTCAAAACCTGTGGTTAATTTAAAATTTGTTGAGGAATCGATCATATAATCTATTGCATTATTTTACTGAATGGAATCTGTGGATAATTACAGCTGTGTAAGTTAATTTTTTTAAATTTAAGCCATCTTGCTTCTTTTTGAAACAGATTTGGATTAGGAGGCCAGATATCTGTTTTCAGCTTTCTCTGAAATCCTTTTTAGATCCTAACCCATTTTAGGAAACAGATTTCCTTAAACCTCAAGGGGGCAGCCCCATACTGGTTGTTCTGCTTTGTAGAGAGGTTAGGATGGTTGGGACCAGAGGGTAAATTTTGCCCCTTGCTCAGACTGAAAGTAGCACCTTACATAGATCCGCTGACATGGATATTGACTCGTGGCATGTGTCACTTTCCAAGGACATGGCTCAGATGAGATAAGTGGAAAGCAGAGGTTAACTTCCTCATAGACAAGGCTCAAAGCAATTTCTCCTTCAGATTACTTGTTATATTTACATTCTCCTTCAGATACATTCGAAGAGTTCTAGAGAAGTAAAAAAATGTGTGCTTAACATCATTATATTCATATTTTTTTACTAAACTGAGGGACACCAAAAACACATGCATTTATTATGCATATGCTTTGTGTGTATTATTTTATGATATACTTTGGGACATTTAACAAACAACATTATCCTGACAATTTGTGCTTAAATCCATGCTAGAAGTTCTCTTAATTTCCTGGTTCAACTGTTCACTCAAAAGTACTTTTTGAATATCTCCCCAGAATCCAACATTACCTGTCCACCTAATCTTTTCCTCCTTTGATGCTTAAAAGTAGATCTTGGGGTCTGACATTGAACAGGGCCGAGCCTATAGTTGATTCATTGACAGTATGCTTCAAGGGTGGAGAAACCCTGTATCTCTTAGGCCAAGGGAATTTCCTTTTTAATTTCTAATTTCTAATTTCCTTTCTCAAAGACTTGTGCTTATACAAAAAACAGAAACAACAACAAAACCACCTCGACACACCAGTTCTCTTTCCTTATTTTTTTTATTTTGTTTTACTTTTAAATTTATATTTACAGCATCTTGACAGGGGCTCCTCCCCACTTTTTTTTTCCCAACAGAATCATAGAACATAAATCATCTTGTTCTGTTTCATAAATTGAGAAAAAAAAAACTATGGTACCAAAAGCAAGCAGTCTCATCATGAACATTGATTGAATGGTCATAAAAAATGTCAGACCTAAATATTCAATCCAAAAATAACTACAATAGAATCAAGAGACCCAAACCACAACAAGCTACACACAAAAGGGACCTATTACTCTAGCAGTCCAGGGGGCTACGGGTGCAGGTATAGGATGCATGCTGGAAACAGGAGCAGAGAGAGGTCAACACTGGTGATGGTAATTGCACTAACTCTCTGTCACAATGTACCTTAAATATAACTGGGGAAAACTTTAATTCACATTGGTCTCAATAAAAGTTATTCAAGAAAAAGGCAAATTTTAAATCTTTGTGATTCAGGGGGTTATGAGGATTTAATTCTTAATTTGGTTCATTTTGACCTCTATCTTTGCACTCCTATCATTATGGAGATAAAAATAATAAAAAAAATGACTGTTTAATACACCAACACTTAAAAGTGAAATTAAATCCCAAATTATTTGTTCATTTCCTACAAGGTTATGAAAATTATTGCGAGTCTCTTTTTACTTCAATAGTTATCTAATATCTAATCTAATATATCTAATGCAAGAAATAACATCCAGACAATTGCACTTTCTTTGGGGAAGAAGGGATTAGAGATTGGAAAAATGTAGAGGATGGAAGCTGCAGGGAGAGGCCTGAACTAAAGTCAAGTTTGGAGGGTAATCAAAGTTTCCTCTTTTTCCTGGTGTTTGGAATTCCTAATTCCTACCAGGAGGTTGGAAGATATCAAGCAGAATACCAAAAATAAAATGCTCAAATAAGTAAAAGTATATAGCAATCATTCCTGAATAGCTTCTTGTGTAAGTACCACTGGTTTGCTGATAAATTTCAGTGAGGCAAAAGTTTCAGTATTTTCAGTATTTCTTATGTCTATTTCCATGGAAAATGCTTCCTAGAAAATTTCTCCACTTATGAGTCCCTAATACCATATATGTTTTTTTGTTTTTTTTCTCTTTTTTTTTTTGGTTTTTGGGCCACACCCAGTGACGCTCCTGGCTATGCGGCTCAGAAGTCGATCCTGGCAGGCACGGGGGACCATATGGGAACCGGGGGATCGAACCGTGGTCCGTCCTAGGCAAGGTAGCAGGCACCTTACCTCCTGCGCCACCTCCCGGCTCCCCATATATGTTATTTGATATTTGCCACAGGGTGTACCAAGATGGCTCAGCTTTAAATGTGATTTCTTTAACATAAATTGAAAGCCAAGCAGGTAATATAGCAGGTAGAGCTCTAGTCTTGTTTGTGGTTGACCCAGGTTCAATTTCTAGCAATACATATGACTCCCAGTTTCTCAAAGATTGATCCCTGAGAGCAGATCCAAGAGTATAAACCCTGAATATTATCAGGTGTGTTCATCTACCCCCCCAAAAACAAAACAAGACAAAACAAAAAAGAAACAACAAAGAAGACAAATTATTGCCCCAGAATCAATAGTAAGCAACAATTGTGTTTCACATGCAAACACACACACACAGACACACACACACACACACACACACACACACACACACACACAC